>JBBPBX010014554.1:0-50725 GCA_038048925.1 Garcialebias charrua
ATCACGTTGACTATCAGCATTCATTTTTAACACATTTACTATGTGGTGTGAAAAGGTGGTGTGAAACATGACTAAAGTTTTGTTTTTTACTAATATTTGATCATTTGAGGTAAGTTTGTGTGAGCTTTTACTGGTTGAGTAATGTATACCCATAGTAATTCACAGCCCAGGTCTAGGTTGAGAAATGTGGTGAGGGAGGGAGTGAAAAGTCCACCACCTCAAAGTCCTCAACCTCACTGACATAACTACCGGTAGCTGTGATCACTGTCCATGTTGCATAATGCTAATGCTAGCTGCATGTCACGGTCCTGGCCACACCTCCTTGGCCTTGCTCTAACCCCCACCTCCTCCCGTCTTTTAGGCAGTGCCTCTACTGCCTCTCGGAACAGGTCGGTGCCACTTTGTAGCATTTTTTGAATCTGGTCTTGGGGCGGAGCTACAGATACACAGTTGGGTGAGCACCACTTTAAAGGTGCAGTCTGCAGTTTCTGTAGTGCAGTCTAAGTTTTCTAAAAATATATTTTTAACATATTTCTTCACTTTGTCACTATCTCCTGACAGACTGATGTTAAGTAATCTTTGAAAAAAACTATAGTCCCCTTGCTTCCCCAGGTGTTACTAAAAGCATTTCTAAAAAGCCACAGTGACCCACCGTTAACCAGCATATAAAAACAGAGTTTGTAACCAGCCAATAAAAACAGAGCTTGAATTTGAATCAGCCAATAAAAACAGAGCTTGAATTTGAATTTCAGCAGAGCAAGGGGGAGCAGAGCCAGGGGGAGGGATCAGAATGCTTTGCCTGTTGAAATTTTTTCTAAGTGCTGCATTCTACAGAAACTGCAGACTGCACCTTTAAGTATTATTTTGTCATGTCTGCATTTAATGATTGCAGGATAACAATTGTTTATTGTTCAACAGGAGATATGGTTGCGGACATTTTTACTAAACCTGCTACAAATTTGAAACTTCAAATGTTTATGTATTATATATTTGGGGATGAAAAAGAAAAAAAGGAGTAACTTTGTGCAGTGAAAGAGCGAGTGGGGGTGTTGACGTTTGTTGACAGGTGTGTTATTGTGTGCTCTTCACTGACGTCATCATCATGGGACTATTTAAGGTGTCGTGTTTGGGCACAGCTGTGTGTAATTGATTGATTGTTTGGAATAAACCTCCCGATGAGACCAAATTGTGAGACTGTGGATTTCTCCAACTTTTCCTGCCCTTATGATTACAACGCCAACACTTTCAGAATCTCACTTGGACATTGAGTATTTGGTCATGCCCTTTGAATTATCCAATGCCCCTGCAGTCTTTCAGGTCCTGGTTAATGACGTCCTAAGAGAATTTATTGGAAGCTTTGTATTTGTTTATCCGGGTGACATCTTCATTTATTCACAGGACAAAGAGACACACACAAGACAAGTCAGAACCATATTACAGAGACTGTATGAAAATTGTTTGTGAAATGTGAGAAATGTGAATTTCATGTCCCCTCTGTCTCCTTCCTGGGGTTCATATTTGAGGGAAGACATTACAGGATGGACCATGAATAAATTAAAGCAGTAGTGGAGTGGCCTGTCCCTGAGACCAGTAAGTAGTTACAACGCTTCTTTGACTTTGCTATCATCTACAGATGCTTCATAGATGTTATTACTGTTTTTCTTTTACTTTTTATTGTTGGATGTAACTGGGACACTGTGTACATAATCTCGTTTCATCACATCTACCACATGTGGTGCGAATGACAATAAAGAATCTCTGACCCTCTGACTCTGATAAGGGATTACAGCTGCATTGCTTCACTCCTTTCTCAACTCACATCCACTACCGGATATTCAGATGGACTCCTGAAGCTGACGCAGCCTTTGGTAAACTCAAAACACTCCCCTAAGCACCAATTCATCCTAGAAGTGGACACCTCAGACACTGGTGTAGGGGCCGTGTTGTCCCAGAGGTCCCCCAGAGCTAATAAGGTCCACCCATGTGCCTTCTTCTCCCAACGTTTATCTCAAGCTGAGAAAAACTATGATGCGGGCAACCGTGAACTATTGGCAGTCAAGCTGGCATTAAAGAAGTGGTGTCATTGGTTGGAAGGTACAGAGACTCCCTTCTTGATCTGGACCAACCATAAAAATCTCACTTACTTAAGAGACGCTAAGCGGTAAACCCCCAGGGAGGCACGCTGGTCCTTAATTTTTAACTGCTTCAATTGACCTTTCGCAGAAGCCCCGCCCCCTTAGTTACTGTTGCTACGCCCGTCAAGCTTTCTGTAGCCGGTGAGTGTTAGCGCGTCATGACGGGGATAGCTTGTATACCAGTGCGTGTTAGTGACTCATTTTGGAGCAATACCAGCGCAATATAATTATGTATAATTACACTCTATATAATATGTATAATTACACTCTGAAAGCAGGAGAAATATACATTGAGTGGTTTTAGGAGATATGAATGACTTTAGATGGAAGAAAAAACGATGCTAATTTTATGCTAGCGCGACCTTGTTGCATGTCTTCAAAAATTAATAAAAAATCGAATTTAATCTCAAATGTGCTATACAGGCAATCGTTTAGTAGAAAAGTCATGTATAATTACACTCTGAAAGCAGGAGAAATATACATTGAGTGGTTTTAGGAGATATGAATGACTTTAGATGGAACAAAAAACGATGCTAATTTTATGCTAGCGCGACCTTGTTGCATGTCTTCAAAAATTAATAAAAAATCGAATTTAATCTCAAATGTGCTATACAGGCAATCGTTTAGTAGAAAAGTCATGTATAATTACACTCTGAAAGCAGGAGAAATATACATTGAGTGGTTTTAGGAGATATGAATGACTTTAGATGGAACAAAAAACGATGCTAATTTTATGCTAGCGCGACCTTGTTGCATGTCTTCAAAAATTAATAAAAAATCGAATTTAATCTCAAATGTGCTATACAGGCAATCGTTTAGTAGAAAAGTCATGTATAATTACACTCTGAAAGCAGGAGAAATATACATTGAGTGGTTTTAGGAGATATGAATGACTTTAGATGGAACAAAAAACGATGCTAATTTTATGCTAGCGCGACCTTGTTGCATGTCTTCAAAAATTAATAAAAAATCGAATTTAATCTCAAATGTGCTATACAGGCAATCGTTTAGTAGAAAAGTCATGTATAATTACACTCTGAAAGCAGGAGAAATATACATTGAGTGGTTTTAGGAGATATGAATGACTTTAGATGGAAGAAAAAACGATGCTAATTTTATGCTAGCGCGACCTTGTTGCATGTCTTCAAAAATTAATAAAAAATCGAATTTAATCTCAAATGTGCTATACAGGCAATCGTTTAGTAGAAAAGTCATGTATAATTACACTCTGAAAGCAGGAGAAATATACATTGAGTGGTTTTAGGAGATATGAATGACTTTAGATGGAAGAAAAAACGATGCTAATTTTATGCTAGCGCGACCTTGTTGCATGTCTTCAAAAATTAATAAAAAATCGAATTTAATCTCAAATGTGCTATACAGGCAATCGTTTAGTAGAAAAGCTAGTATTACTTCTAGAGCAGGACAGTCACAATGAATGTTTGTCTTACCTTTGAGCATACATACGAATGCTTGTTTATCTTCGAGACATTAAGCTGGGAGTGAGGCCTTCCACACTGTTTTATCCATTGTTGACACCGTTCCAGTTGTGTTTTCGGCTTTGGGAAGGGAAAAAACAAGACTCCACCAGACAAACTCTTGGGATACCTGCTGTCTGATTTACACAATCCATAGGCGCATCGCTTCACCATCTTGTAGAATGTCGGACCTAGCTTACATAGCCGGAGATGCTAGTGACGTGTGATTGGACAATGGCCGGTTGGGGGCGGGGTTTTGCGAAAGGTCAATTACATTTTGATTTTCAGACCCGGTTCCAAGAGTGTCATACCTGATGCTCTTTCTCGCCAGTTCTCTCCACCAGCTGTTCCAGACATGGAGGAAAGCATCATACCCGCAGTCTATATCATTGGGGCTCTCACTTGGTCCACTGAGAAAGAGGTTTGTGAAGCCCAAAAGGAAGAACCTGACTCTGGCACAGGACCCACAAGAATCCTGTTCATCCTGTCTTTCATGAGGTCTAAGGCAATGGACTGGCTTCACACTAATAAACTCTCATGTTACCCTGGCACTTCTCCTATGCTATCTCAAAGACTCACTTCTGGTGGCTTACTCTCAACCAAGATGTTAAGGCATTTGTCACAGCCTGCCCTAACTGTGCCAGGAACAAGATGGGAAACCAACCACCCAATGGACTCTTGCAAACTTTGCCCACTCCCAGCCGTCCATGATACCACATCTCGGTGGACTTCATCACAGGTCTACCTTCCTCAGAAGGTAACAGTGCCGTTCTAACTGTTATCAACAGATTCTCAAAAGCAACGCATTTCATCCCTCTGCCCAAGCTGCCTTCAGCCACTGAGACTACTCAACTTCTTGTCCAACACGTCTTCAAGATCTACAGTATCTCCTCCAATGGCGTCTCGGATCGTGGCCCCCAATTTATTTTCTAGTTTTTTTTCTCCATTCATTCAACTTTTATTTAGACAGGTTACTCCCACTGAGCCTCAAGGACTCGTTTAAGTCCTGATAACCTGACAAGAGATTTGGTGCTGTTTTGCAACACACTAGAGGCATCCACCAGTCTTACCTCTGGGAACCATCCCCAGTCACACGGCCAAGGAGAGCTTTGCAACCAGGAGCTTGAGACCACTCTCCAGTGCATTGTAGAAAGAAAACCTTCAGCCTGGAGCAACACCTGGTCTGGGTGGAATACACCCACAACGCTCACAAGTCCACAGCCACAGGTATGTCTTCTTTTGAGGTCTCTCTGGGCTACATACCTCCCCTATTTCCCTGCCAGGAGACTGACATAATGGTATCCTCTGCTCAGCATCACTTTCACTGATGTCAGCGCATTTGGCGCCAAGCCAAAGCAGCCCTACTACGCACGGCAGCCCAAAATAAAAGGTTTGCCAATTGAAACCGCTCATCAAAGTCAAAAGTCAAAGTCAACTTTATTGTCAGAACTGCAATATGTACAGGACATACACAGGACCGAAATTGCGTTTCTCTCAGTCCCTCGGTGCAACAGTAACCATCTAAACACTAAACACTAAAACATTTAATAAACATAAGCATAAAATAGTAAAAAAGTGTAACACTGTCCTGAGTTTTTTCATAATAGTATAAAAGTATGAAAATTTACACCAACACTGAAACACCAAACACCCCTAAAACACCAAACACCCAATGAACATAAGCATAAAATGAAATAATAAAAGTGTAATACTGTCCTGAGTTTTTGCATAGTAGTATAAAAAGTATAAAACGTATATCTATAAAATAAACTGAAGTTTCTAGCGTTGACATTTGCAAAGAGTGGCACAGCAGCATATAAGTTAATGTACACAGTATATGTACAGGTAGTCCCCGATTTACGAGCGCTCTGATCTACGAGGTTCCAGACTTACGAGCTGGCGAATTATTGGAAAAAACGCAAAAAATACTGAGTTTTCCTGTGTTTTTTCACCACAGTTCGTTAGCTAAACATGTGGACACACGTTTCCGATCATTTTTATGCACTCATAAGCAGTTTTTCGATGAAAAACGAGTGTTTGTAGTCGCGCTAGCAAAACCGTTCCAATTTACGAGCGAATTTCCGGACTTACGAGAAGCGTGGCGGCCGTTCCAAATTACGAGATTTCCGGTTTACGAGCGCCTCGTTGTAACGGATCTCGCTCGTAAATCGGGGACTACCTGTATGAGGTAGTTGATGTTGGTATATAGGCAAAGTGGCATATGAAGTAAGGCACATAAGGCACATTTGGCATCCTTAGATAAGGCTAGTCAGAGAATACTGTATATGTATCTGCAGTAGTGTAGATAAAAGTAGTGTAAATGTAAACAGTAGTAATAAATGTAAAGCAGTAGTAATAAATGTAAACAGTATTAATAAATGTAAACAGTGAATGTAAACAGTAGTATGACTATAGGCAGTAATGTAATACAAACATTAGTGCAAATATGAGAAGTAGTGCAAACTGAATGAGTACATGACCGAGAGTTTAGTGAATAACCCGTTTGATGACACAGGGTCCAGTGTTAAAAACTTTGTGTTGAGTGGTAATGTGTGAGAAAGTTTTTTGTGTTAAGGCAGTTCAAATGGGAGGGGAGGCAGAGCAGGCAGAGTGTTTAGCATTCTGACTGCCTGATGAACAGAGCTGTCTCTCAGTCTGCTGGTTCGAGCCTGGAGACTCCTCAGTCTCCTCCCTGATGGCAGCAGTCTAAAGCGGCTGTGTAGTGGGTGTGTGGGATCACCTGCCATGCAGTGGGCTTTCCGAGTGAGGCGTTTGCTGTGTAAGTCCTGCAGTGAGGGCAAGGAGGTGCCGACGATCTTCTCAGCTGCTTTCACGATGCGCTGGAGGCTCTTGCGGCAGGATGCAGTGCATGCACCAAACCACACAGTGATGCAGCTGGTCAGGACACTTTCTATGGCACCTCTGTAGAAGGTGCACATGATGGAGGTTGAAGCTCCAGCCCTTTTCAGCTTGCGGAGAAAGTAGAGGCGCTGGTGAGCCTTCTTCGCCAGTGCTGCAGTGTTCCTGCTCCAGGACAGGTCCTTTGAGACGTGCACTCCCAGGAACTTGGTGCTGTCCACTCTCTCCACTGCGGTGCTGTTGATGGTCAGAGGGGCATGTTGTGCATCCCTCTTCCTGAAGTCCACGACAATCTCCTTTGTCTTCTCCACGTTGAGAGTGAGATTGTTGTGTCCGCACCACAAGGCCAAGCGGCTCACCTCGTTCCTGTAGTCCGTCTCATCGTTGTTGCTGATGAGACCTACCACTGTTGTGTCGTCCGCAAACTTGATGAAGTGGTTGGAGCTGTACGATGGTGTGCAGTCGTGTGTTAGCAGGGTGAATAGAAGGGGGCTCAGCACACATCCTTGTGGGGCCCCTGTGTTCAATGTGATGGTGCTAGATGTGTTACTCCCGATCCGTACTGTCTGTGGTCTCCCGGTCAGGAAGTCTAGCAGCCAGTTACACATTGAGGTGTTCAGCCCCAGACTGTCCAGTTTATGGATGAGCTGTTGGGGGATGATGGTGTTGAATGCCGAGCTGAAGTCGATGAACAGCATTCTAACATAAGAGTCCTTCGTGTCCAGATGTGTGAGAGCTGTGTGGAGGGCAGAGGAGATGGCATCGTCGGTTGAGCGATTAGGTCGGTATGCAAATTGGAAGGGATCCAGGGAGGCAGGGAGGACAGATGTGATGCTTTTCATGACTAGCCGTTCAAAGCACTTCATCAGGATGGGGGTGAGTGCTACTGGGCGATAGTCATTGAGGCATGCGGGCGTTGCCTTCTTTGGGACAGGGATGATGGTGGTGGCTTTGAAACAGGTGGGGACGATGGCCTGGCTCAGTGAGATGTTAAAGATGTCCGTGAAGACCGCTGCGAGTTCCCCTGCACAGTCCTTCAGCACACGACCAGGTATGTTGTCAGGACCAGAGGCCTTCCGGGCATTAATCTTGATAAATGATCGCCTTACGCTGTCTGAGGACAGCGCCAGCACCTGGCCATCAGGAGAGGGGGGGAGTTTATGTGCAGGTGTGCTGTTACTTGCCTCAAACCGAGCGAAGAACTCATTCAGTTCATTCAGCGTAGAGGTTGAGCTGTCACAGGTCTGGGGGGGGTTGTAGTCTGTGATGGTCTGTATTCCCTGCCACAGACTGCGTGTATCCTTGCTGTCCTTGAAACGGTGAGCTATTTTCCTGGAATACTGCTCCTTGGCCTCACTGATGCCCTGGGTCAGGTTCTTTCTGGCTGCCTTCAGGCCCACCTGATCTCCCGCTTTGAAGGCAGCATTCCTGGCTTTCAGGAGTCTGTGAACCTCAGCTGTCAGCCATGGCTTCTGATTAGCCCGAACAGTGATGGTTTTGAGGTTGGTAACATCATCAATGCACTTGGCGATGTATGAACATACAGTGTCTGAGTACTCCTGGAGACATGTGTTGTTGTTTGTGGTAGCAGCTTCTTTGAACATACCCCAATCTGTGGTGTCAAAACAGTCCTGGAGTGCCTCTGAAGACCCCTCTGGCCACACTCGTATCTGCTTGCGGACTGGTTTTGTGACTTTCACCAGCGGCCTGTATGCTGGCTTTAGCATAACACAGATATGGTCAGAAGCACCAATGTGGGGGAGGGGGAGGGCTCTGTAGGCATTTTTCATGGTGGTGTAAACTTGGTCCAGTGTGTTGTTTCCTCTTGTTGCAAAGTTTATGTTTCTGTATGTTTTTGGAAATACACTCTTTAAATCTGCATGGTTGAAATCACCAGCCGTGATGAGAAAAGCATCAGGATGGGCTGTTTGTTGCTCACTGATGTGCAGATATAGTTCATTCAAAGCCTCACTTCTAACTTTGCTGTTGGAGCTTGGAGGAATATATACAGCAACAATCATAACAGCTGTAAACTCCCTCGGTAAATAAAACGGTCTGCATTTAATAGTCATGAACTCCACTAAATGTGAGCAGTGTTTGTAGACCACAGCATCAGTAACATCTTATCAAGTGGGTCAAAAAGTGTGGCTCTCAGCCAGAAACATCCATCTAAAAGATACCCCCAGGAAAATAGTTCTTCAGTTCATGGACCCTTCTCTGTCATCAAGATCACCAATCTATGGACGTGGATGAAATGGACGTGTAAAATGTAGCGCTGGTTTTTCAGCCCGTGATAACCCCATTGCTCGAGGATTTATCAATTTATCACTTTAAAAAAATCTAGTCTAACAACACCTCAAAGATGAACCGGGAGAGACAAGCGAAGTCCGGGACAAAAGAAAAAAAATGCAAAGAGTGCTAATTACGGTGCAGAGCGCACTGGCCAGGAGGACAAGCCTGAAGAGGCCAATTTAGCAACTACTGACAGCAACATTCGCTCTGTCATAACCCAATGGCTAAGGTGCTGTACAAAATAAAATCACAGATGAAGGAGGATCTCTCTGCTTTTCGGGAGACATTAAAAGACGACACAAAGACACAATTAAATGAGTTAAGTGATAACATCAATCAGAAAATACAAATTGCCACCAGAAAGATCGAGGAGACTACACAGTGTCTGGTGGAGGTTGAGAAAAATATGGCCTGGGCAGAAAAGTGGGATTTGGCCGTGAAGGACACTCTGCTTGAGCTTCTTAACAACCAACAAATTCTGCAAAACAAACTGTCGGACTTAGAGAGTCACTACCATTAGAAGAATATCCACATACCGTATTCGTCGGCGTATAAGTCACACCTTTTTGCCTACATTTCTAAGCCCTGCGACCTATAGGCAGGTGCGACCTATACGTCGATTTTTCCAATATTTTGGTCATAATTTGACTTTGGTCAAAAACTCCAAAAATGGTGCAGTACCAGTTTCGGCCGCTATGGGCGCTAAGAAACCCTTTACAGTACCTACACTGTTGACATCTGCCGGCGTATCTGTGGGCGTTTCCCATTACCGTTTGTGTATTCAGAGCCGATAAAATCCCCTCACCCCGCGCCAAATACGAGAGTTTTGAGTAGGAGATCAGAGAGACAACAAAAACAGCGACCATTTTGAGAAAAAGAAAACATGCCACCCAAAAGGAAATCATATTCATCCGACTTCAAGCTGCAAGTTATTAAATTTGCAGCTGAGCACGGCAACAGAGCTGCTGATCGCCAGTTTGGGGTGAGTGAAAAGCTTGTCCGCGACTGGAGGAAGAAGGAGGCCTCGCTCGCGGCCATGAAGCGTTCGAAGAGGGCTAACCGTGGGTGCAATGCCAGGTGGCCAGCTCTGGAGCAAAGAGTGAAGGCGTGGGTTTTGGAGGAGAGAGCGTTGGGCAGAGGGGTGTCCACTGTGCAGCTCCGTCTGCATGCCATTGCGCTCGCACGGGAGATGGAGATAACAGAGTTTGCTGGTGGTGCCTCATGGTGTTACAGATTTATGTGCCGCCATGACCTTTCCATAAGAGCTCGAACCACCATGTGCCAGAAGCTGCCGGCGGACTTTCAGGAGAAGGTGGACAGTTTCTGCGCATTTGTGAACAGAAAGGTGCAGGAGCACAACATTCCAGCAGACCATATTATAAATATGGATGAAGTTCCATTGACATTTGACCTCCCGATGGGGAAAAGTGTGTCTCAGAAGGACGAAAAAAGTGTGAGCATATTGACCACGGGCCACGAGAAGTCCCACTTCACCGTGGTGCTGGCGTGCAACGCGGATGGAGGGAAGCTACCGCCTATGGTGATTTTTAAGAGGAAAACTATGCCTAAAGAGGAGTTTCCCCCCAGCGTGGTTGTGACGGTGAATCCAAAGGGCTGGATGGACTCTGAGATGATGGCAGTGTGGCTTTCAAAGTGCTACTCAAAGCGGCCCGACGGCTTTTTTAAAACACAAAAAGCCCTGCTTATCATGGACTCCATGCGCGCGCACATCACGCCGCAATTCAAGGAAAAAATAAAAGGTTGCAACTCAATCCCTGCCATCATACCAGGAGGTTTGACCAAAGTGCTTCAACCATTAGATATTTCCGCAAACCGCAGCTTCAAAGCAGCTTTGCGCCGCCTGTGGGAGGAGTGGATGGTCAGCGGGGAACACAGTTTCACGGCCACGGGTCGTATGCGTCACGCCACCTTCCAGCAGGCCATCGGGTGGATAGAAAAGGCTTGGATCTCAGTCACCAAAAAAACCATCCAGGCTGGGTTCAAGAAGGCTAAGATTGGGCCTTTAGCTGAAGGCCCAAGAGCAGCAGGAGCTGAGGCGGGGGAAGAGGAGGAGGAGGGGGAGGACTCCGACAGCCCCGGTGAGGAAGATGAAGCAGCGCTGAACCCCATTCATCAGTCGCTGGCAGAACTTTTCGCCAGTGACACAGAAGATGAAGAATTCAATGGTTTTGAATAAATAAATAAATAAAAACCGTAAAATAAATACAGTATCTGTTTCTGTCATCATTTTAAACTGAGACACGTTTTTTACTGTAATGTCAGCTAATAAAAATATATTTTTATGTGTTTATCTTTAAAGATCAATGATGAAAGGGTTAGGGTTAGTCCAAAATAATGTTCATTTATTAATGAAAAGTTCAACTAAGACACATCAAACAAAATACTGTAGTTTTTAAGTGATAATCTTGTCAAAAGTCCTTCCAAACAATTTGGCAGCCAGTCCATTTTGGGCAAAACACCAGTTCACGTGAGGTGCGACCTATAGGCCGGTGCGACCTATAGGCCGGTGCGACCTATACGTTGATTTTTTCCATTTAATTGGACATAATTGGACTGGTGCGACTTATACTCCGGTGCAACTTATACGCCGACGAATACGGTACACGGCATCCCAGAGAGCGAGACCCCAGAGGGCAGCTCCGTATCACAGTTTGTGAAGAATTTAATAATAACTGAGCTAGGTGACAACTTGGACATTCAGCGGGGAGCAGACCTGGGAATTGAACTGGCACACCGATCACTAGGTCCCCGGCCCCCAAACAGAGCACCAGCCCACTCCATAGTAGTTAATTTTCTGATATTTACTACAAAGTACAAGGTCCTCCAGGCGGCCTGGAAGAAGCAGTTGTTTTTTCACAACAGACGTGTTTACTTTGATCATGATTACGCAGCGGACGTGCAGCAGAAAAGAAAGGAATATATCCCGATAAAGAAAGTAAACAATAAAGATAAAGAAAGAACTCCATTGTGTGTTTGTGGATTTAGAAAAAGCATATGACAGGGTGCCAAGAGAGGAGGTGTGGTATTGCATGAGGAAATCTGGAGTGGCAGAAAAGTATGTTAGACTGGTACAGGACATGTATGAAGACAGCAGGACAGTGGTGAGATGTGCTGTAGGAGTGACAGATAGCTTCAATGTGGAGGTGGGATTGCATCAAGGATCGGCTCTGAGCCCCTTCTTGTTTGCTCTGGTGATGGACCGACTAACAGATGAGGTCAGGCAGGAATCCCCATGGACTATGATGTTTGCAGATGACATTGTGATATGTGGTGAGAACAGGGAACAGGTGGAAGAGAACTTGGAGAGGTGGAGGTATGCACTTGAAAGAAGAGGAATGAAAGTCAGCCGTAGTAAGACAGAGTACATGTGTGTGAATGAGAGGGAGGCCAGTGGAACAGTGAGGCTACAAGGAGCAGAGGTCACAAAGGTGCAGGACTTCAAGTACTTGGGGTCCACTGTCCAGGAAAATGGGGAATGTGGTAAAGAGGTGAAGAAGAGAGTCCAGGCAGGATGGAGCGGATGGAGAAAAGTTTCAGGAGTGATTTGTGACAAAAAGGTGTCAGCAAAGGTCAAAGGAAAAGTTTACAAGACAGTGGTGAGACCAGCTATGTTGTATGGTCTGGAGACAGTGGCATTGACAAAAAGACAGGAGAAAGAACTGGAAGTAGCAGAAATGAAGATGCTGAGGTTCTCCTTAGGAGTGACAAGGATGGATAAGATCAGGAATGAGATAATCAGAGGTACAGCACATGTTGAACAACTGGGAGATAAAGTTAGGGAGGCCAGACTGAGATGGTTTGGACATGTCCAGAGGAGGGACAGTGGGTATATTGGTAGAAGGATGTTAGAAATGCAGCTGCCAGGAAAAAGACACAGAGGAAGGCCAAAGAGGAGATATATGGATGCAGTTAGAGAGGACATGAAGGTAGTTGGAGTGAGGACAGAGGATGCAGAGGACAGAGTGAGGTGGAGGAGGATGACTTGCTGTGGCGACCCCTGAAAAGGGAAAAGCCGAAAGAAGAAGAAGAAGAAGATATCTCGATAAAGAAAGTGCTTAAAGAAACCACATCCACTTCCAGACACCACTGACAAAGATGAGAATACACTTTCCTACCAGGACTGTCACCTGCAGTAATGTCCATGAAGCAGCTGAGGAGATGGAGAAACGCGGCTACCCGACGGGACCAGTACAAAGAAAGAAACCCAGTGTACATAATGAGGAGACCCTGAAAAAGTTGCTACCATGGCGCGTAATAGGAGGAACACGCGAGGAGGCCATCAGACAGCGTTTGAAGGAATTCCAAAGAACCACCAGGGAGGACGTAGCCTGGCCCTCGCCTTCCTACGCAGCTCCGCTCAATTCTAGTTTCCCTTCACTGCTCCGTCTGGTACTTCTCCCATAGAGAAGGATTTCGCTGGCAGATTTTTGGCCGGACCAATCAGAAAACAGAAGGCGGAATTCTGAACGACGTCGATTTCATGCGTAGTTATCTGTCTGTAGTTTTTTTTAACAATGGCAACGGAAGAAGTGAAGGAAGCTATTCAGTCTGTGTTGAAGCCTTCGAAATATTGAAATGTTAAAGTCGGAGCAAGAAGAATGTTTAATACATTTTATTGCTGGCAAAGACGTCGTGGCCCTACTCCCCACGGGGTTTGGCAAAAGTCTAATTTTCCAGTTGGCTCCGTTAATATCGAAGGAGGTGGCTAGGCTAAATGCTAAAGAAGCAAACCCCATCGTGATCGTCGTTTCACCTCTTCTTGCCCTAATGGAGGATCAAATCAAGGAGGCACAGAAATTAGGAGTAAGTGCTGGGCAGCTCGGTGTGAACAAAGACTGTGACATTTTGCAAGGACGCTTCAGCCTGGTCTTCGGGAGCCCTGAGTCTTGGCTGCTCAATGCTAAGTGGCGACGGATGCTAAGCTCGTCTGTGTACCAGAACAACATCATTGGCATCGTGGTGGATGAGGTTCACGTTATGTACAAATGGTAAGCAAGCATTTAAAAAAATGTAATTAAGACTGCCTTTGCATTCCCAACATTGTAACTTTTAGTTATTCTACATGGTATGATTTAAAACCTGCACATTTTGCTTTCCACTTGCAGGGGAGAATCATCCAAGGGTGAGTCACCATTTCGAGAGAGTTTTAGCAAGCTTGGAGAATTGAGATCTATCACCAAGGAGGGTGAGTTGACCAAACTTATCTCTGTTTTAGGTGCTTGAAATCTAGCAGAACGACTTTTGAAACGTAAACTGTTATTGTGGAAATTGTATTTTAACAAAAGATAGAAAAGACGTTTATTTTTAATTATTTTTGCTCCTAAATGCTGAAATATATGCAACAGCAACAAAGACAGTCAAAACAAGTGTCTGTGTATATTTATAGTTTGACACAAATAAATGGGTGGACATTTATAGGGTATATAAATGTCTGTACATAGTTGTGCATGTGTATTTGAGCAATAAAAAGACGATTTACAATCAGTGACTATAAATTGTTCAAAAGCTAACTGCAGAGTCAAACAGATGTTTTCAAAAAGGAGTAAAGGTGTTAAAACATCAGCATTTTTTGCACATCAAATTAAATATGCTGTCTGTGTTAACACAACACATTCAACTAATAGCACATGATGAGATAGTGACCTTATGTAAAATTTCATAAAACTTAAAAAAAAAAGGTGCAAAAATGGACCTATGTGTGATGGTTAAAGAGTCATCTGGACACAGTTCATTACTAAATGTGATGCTCGTGCAGTTTTCCCTAGTGTGACGTATTACACAACACAACTTTTTTTCTATGACCATGTGTTTATTATTTTGTAATTTTCTCTGTTTAACAGGAACACCAATCTTGGCACTGACTGCTTCTGCTGACATCAAATCAAGAAACCGCGTCACTCGACTTCTTCATATGGACAATGCAATTCAGATAATCACCAGCCCCAACAAGAAAAACATCCGTCTTGGATTGTGCAAGGTGCACATCAACGAACTAAGCTGCTTTGACTGGCTTGTGCAACTTGTAAAGGACAAGATACAAGATACAAGATACAAGAGCTTTTTATTAACATTGCACCAGTTCTCACCAATACAACGTGATTATGTATACACAGTCATCCATGAGAGGGGTTGAGTATGTAAAGCTGCTGCCTATTCAAAACACATGACATGTTCTTCAGCGTGGCCTCTCTCATCCGTCTCGGGATGAAGGTCAAAGGTGTGAAAAAAGGTAAGGAAACATGGGGGTTACAGCATTGGTATTAAAAAAAATGTATCACATTTTGTCTGCAAGACACCGCATGACACAGTAAAAACCATACCATAAGCACATAAGCACATAAGGACAGTTACATGTTGCATGTTGAGACTGAGGCAGGGAGGATCTGTCCATGATACATTCCGGATGCCTCCGATAACGCTCATAGAAAAGTTCTCCGGGGGGGGGTAGCAGACAAGACAAACAGCAGCTATTTTGTCCACAGTAAGCACATCTCAGGAGAAATTAGATATCCAGCCTTTCCCAAGGCTGTTTCCAAGGGAGTCAGATAAGAATTAACAAATATTTTCACATCAGGCACACATTGTAATTTCTGTGGCCTTCAGTCTGTAAGGGCGATTCTGTTCCAAAGTGATCCAATTCGGGACTTTTTCCACTGATCCAAGCTCTGACCTCAGATGTTGACCACAGCGTCCAGAGTCCCAAACCGAGGGTGATCTGTTCACCCTCTGGATAAGCTCGCAAACAGCTGATTTCTGATGTTGACCACTGCGTCCAGAGTCCCAATCCGTGGGTGATCTGTTCACCCTCTGGATAAGCTCACAAACAGCTGATTTCTCGAGGTCACGGCGCAGACCAGACGTCGGGTGCTCCAGGCATAAGTCCTGCTGAAGTCTCCCTCTTTTGCGATAGACCAGTGCTCCACAAACTGCCAAAAAGCAAAGCGCTGCCATCATAATCCAATATAATCCAAGATTCTTCACCTCCACAGAGCACTCCCAGGAATCCACGGAATCCATGGCGGAATCCATGGCGTATCCTCCGTCACTCTGTGAGGGTGGAAAGGCTCCCCTTGTGCCGTTCCTTCTGTAGAGATCTTGTTTGTAGAATCGAATGCCCAAACCTCCAATCCATCTTAATTTGCGTTCGAGGTGCTTATCTGTGGAGCTGCC
Source organism: Garcialebias charrua (assembly GCA_038048925.1). Classification (NCBI taxonomy): domain Eukaryota; kingdom Metazoa; phylum Chordata; class Actinopteri; order Cyprinodontiformes; family Rivulidae; genus Garcialebias; species Garcialebias charrua. Next base: position 15,956 of record JBBPBX010014554.1, read on the forward strand.
AGCAGCAGGGGGGGGGGAGGACGGGAGAGGGAAGGGCTGCGACTGTCTCTGCCGAGAGCAAGGTTGAAAACAAGGGGTCTACCATGCAACATGTACTTATATATTGCCAAATGTTAAAAACAGTGGAGAGAGTTTTTTCGTACTTAAAAGCTGAACTTCAAGACTACGCCTGGGGACAGCACCTTCATCACACAAGAGTGTCTCAACTGCAGGTATCTCACTAGCCATTCCCTGCCTATCTGCATCTGCAACATCGGTCACACCAAGGCACATGTACAAACTGTTCACTACTTCTCTATCCAAAACCTTAAACTCATCAGAGGATGGGTTGGCACAATCCAATAGGGTAGTGATTCTCCTGTCTATCTCTTGAGACTCATCATCATCTTGAGGTGGCTCGTGAGGCCTCCTGGAGAGCCCGTCATCATCAACATTTTGTTGACCAGACTTGTAATGAATGTCAAAGTTGTACAATGACAGTGCTGCAAGCCACCTATGGCTTGTGGCATCAAGCTTAGCACTGGTCAACACGTACGTTAGAGGATTATTATCTGTCAGTACTTTGAAACTAGCCCCATACAAATAGTCATGGAACTTTTCACTGACCGCCCATTTAAGTGCGAGAAACTCTAACTTGTGCACAGGATAATTTCTTTCACTTTTAGAGAGACCACGACTTGGATAAGCTATCACTCTGGTTTGATCTGACCGTCCTGAACCTGATAAAGGGTTGCGCCTAAACCTGTCATGCTAGCATCTGTATGAAGCAGATAGGGGAGCTGCCAGTTGGAAAAAGAAAGCACAGGAGCTGATGTTAACATTTCAATGATGAGCTCAAATGCAGTTTGACACATAGGGGTCCATCTGTCCCCAAGTGGATGTGACTGTTTACAGGACCAGTGGTTAGAATTTTTATGCCTAGGGCTCCAGTCTCCTTTCAACAAATCATTCAGAGGTCTAACCACTTTGGCATAATCCCTAACAAAGCGTCTGTAATAGCCGGTGAAACCTAAGAATGACTGTAGCTCCTTAACTGTTTGAGGTCGAGGCCATTTTTTTACAGCAGCTACCTTTTCTGGATCAGGTTCTATCCCCTGTGCAGATATCACATGCCCCAAATACTTCACCGAAGTCTGAAAGAATTTGCATTTGGAAAGGGACAGTTTGAGACCAAAATCTGCAATGCGTTGGAGGACCTTCATTAGTCTCTCCTCATGTTCTTCAACCGAACTTGAGAATATGATAAGATCATCTAAGAAGGCAACAACCTCTTGGAGGTTAATTCCTTCCATCACTTTCTCCATAGTTCGTTGAAATGTGGCTGGGGCGTTAGTTAAACCTTGTGGCATTCTGCGGAACTGCCAGGTACCAAAGGGCGTAGTAAACGCTGTCTTTGGTCGATCTGCAGGTTCAACATCCAGCTGATAATACCCACTCTTAAGATCCAGCACAGTGAACCACTTTGAACCTGACAATAGGGAAAATGTCTCCTCTATGCGAGGTAATGGGTAGGCGTCTTTCTTAGTTAAATTGTTCAGTCTGCGATAATCCACCACCATTCGCAACTCTCCATTCTTTTTGCGGACTAGAACAACTGGAGAGGCATAGGGACTATGAGATTCTTCTATTACACCTGTAGTCAGAAGATCTTGAAGATGTCGTTTTAAGTCATTGAAGTCTGCAGGTGAGACACGTCTTGTCCTCTCTTTGAACGGCACATGATGTTCTAGTTCAATATGGTGAGAGACACCTGCAACGCTACCAACATCTAGATCATGCCTAGAAAAAGCACTAGCAACTTCAGTGTTGATTCTACGTTGTATGTGTTCTTTTAAATGGGGTGATATAGGGCTGTCACCAAAGTCAAGATTGAGAGTTTCAGTTGTTGGTGCTACTTTTACATCACTAGCTACCAAAAAGGAATGTGCTTGGGGAACCTCAGTATCTGACGAAATGTCTGATCTGCTGGATGTGATAGGCACAGCCCAGTCAATGGGAGAGCACTCAGTAATGAGAGTTTTTGGATACAAAGTTATGTCATGTTCTGAAATGTTTTTAACAGCTAGGCGGAACTTATTGTGGGATTCAGACAATCTGATCATAAACTATTAAGCCTCCTGGCATAGGGGCTTCCTCTGCACCACCTACAAGAGCTTGAAACACACCATTTCCCTGCTTAGAATGGCAGATACCATTTAAAGTGTATAACTCACCACTCTTTAGGTGTACAGGACAGGTACTTTGCTGCTGAGTGTGACACGGAGAACTTTTGCACTCTTTGTTTGAGAATGTGTCAGCTCATGACACTCGGCATAAGCCATTACCCAATTGGCCTGAATGGGCAAAGTTTCTAAAAAAAATTCCCCACCCATCTTTTTCAAATCACGTGTCATTAGACGCAAGACATTTGTACCAACAAGAAGAGGGTACTCATTGTTGTAGGCCTGGTCTGGACTGACTAAAGCTAAGATGTGATAGCCTTGGCCCATTCCACATGCATCTTTTGGAAACTGAACCTCCACCTCTACATATCCCACATAAGGGACCTTTTGCCCCGCTGCTCCTTCAATTTCGAGTGCCCCTTTAATAGAGAATAACTGTCTGTGGGAAAGGTAATGCGAGTAAAATGACTGAGATATTATGGTCACCTGTGACCCAGTGTCAATAATACATTTGCACTGAGCTCCATCCAACCACGCTTCACTGTCACACGGTTTCCCCACCAGTCCAACGGGGATCTGAGGGAGTTTTGTTGCGTGGGATGGCTCTGTAATATTCTGATTCAAAACAAGGGAACTAGTCTGACTTTGGGCCCCTGCCTGTTCCATAGCAGGAACCCTTACTTGTTTAAAGCCAAGTTGGGCAAAGAGGTTTTGTGTTGTGGGTTTTGTGTGAATTGATTCTGCCTGGTTTGATGTCTCTCACACAGTTTCTGTTGCACCAGGACAGCATTGGTTGGATTGGTGCATTGTGGCAACAAATGAGCGTCGTCTCCACAGTTATAACAAAACTTTCCAACTTTTGTGAGATTTGCTGCTGAAGTTGCTGGGGCTGCTGAAGTTGCCTTTAGTTCTTTGGTGAAGCTTCCATGTTGGTTTCTCTTCTTTGGAAGGATGAGGGTGCTTAACAGGCACACTTCTCTGAAGTTCAGCTTCCAACTGCCTGGTCTTCTCTTCCAGTTGTTCTCTAGAATAGACATCTGGTCCTAGAGGGAGAGTGTTGCTAGAGGGCTCTGAAGCGTCACTAGTGAAATGAGTCCTGGTATGGATTTTGGTTGAGCTTGCCCCCATATGTCGCTTTCTCCTCATTTCCTTTAAATGGGTCTCTTTTTCATATGTTCTTATTTTGAACAGTAGTTCTGAAAATGTCAAAATGGTATGTGGGCTATGAGCTGACTCTTTCAGACGCAGTGTAGTTATTAAGGAATCATCCCAACAGCCTCGGAGGAACTGCTTTAATAACTGAGAGTCAAAGTCTTGTTTAGCCACACCGTTGCTTTCTACAACTTCCTGCAGCAGAGTTTGAAGTCGACGGAGGTAGTCAGATGCCTTCTCCCCATTGTTCTGATGTGTCTCTAGAAATTGAATGTACAACTCTTCCCCTCCTGTAACATTACCATATGCTTTCTCTAATTCTTGAAGATAAGCACTTGGTGTGGCTTGAGCTCCAATGAAAAGAGCCACATTTAAAGCGGGGGTAAGCAAGCTATCGAGTATTATATGGCGCTGCTGCCCTTCCGACAGGCTAATGTCATTTATCACTTGCTTAGCTCGAAGCCGCCATATGCTGAAATCTACTTCTGTCTGAGGTTTTGGAGAGTTGCCAGAGAAAAGCCTTAGCTCTCTTGAAAGAGGCTGGTGCACTGGTGAGTCATGTTTTACAGTATGTTCTACTATAACCTTTTGGACATCAGCAAGCAGAGGGTTGATTAATACAGTCTCATTGTACTTCCTGTGTACAATTTGAGGTATGGTTCTCATCATCTGTGACAGCTGGTCTTAAATGGGTAACGGGCTGGGTTTTGAGTGCAGATGCTGGAGTTGATGATACAGGTTTTCTTTCATCATGTTTTCCATAAATGCGACTTGCAGCTACCTGGCTTATTGTAGCAGGGTTCATGTTGTATGTTAGGGCCAACTCGTGAACTTGTTCCTGAAAACTCATTGTCATGTTACCAATGGCACGTGCAAGAGGTACTACTTCCTGACTGAATGACTCATTTCCACATTTAGGGGAGCAGTAATCATCAATCTGTACAACCTCCCACAATGAATCAACAACTGAGTACTCACAGTCCAACAACAGAGGAGTAATACCTTCGCCAAACTGGCACAAAATGGAATCAGAGAGACTGTCAATGAATTGCACTTTGATAACATCATCAAGCGCTAAAAAGACCTGTTTTACATCATCCAGTTTAGTTGTAGCTGGGACACCTTTAAGAATTACAGTGCACTCAGGGTCAAAACCATATATTTCACAAAGCTCCATTTTTTTTTTTTTACACAGATGTTTACCTGGGAAAATATGATTTGTTCAACAATATTAGAGACAAGATGAATGCCTTTCAAGTCCCTGTTCGGGCGCCAATTTTGTAACCGAAGAATAGGAGTTACTCGGGTTCAGATAGCAGTTTACTATCAGCCAGTTGTGTTTATTGCAAGATTACTGGACTGAAACACATCCAACTTTGTCTCAACTCGGTCATACAGTTTTCTAAAAAAAGTTTAAAAAAAATAAACCAACAACAACAATAAATAAATAAAAAAATTAAAATAAATAAAAATAAAACCTTCACTCCAAACATGAGTGAAACATATTCATTGTGCTCGTTTAATTTAAACACACTTCTGAACTGTGTGAGACAAATTATATTTGTAGCAAGTCCTCTCTTGATAAAAAAATAAAATTATTAGAAGCTGGCCAGCAAAACAAAACAAAAATAATTGTTCATATAGAGCTCTATATTTGAGTGTGTGTGTCTGATGCGTACGAACAGACAGATGAAAGAGGTTGTCCTGGCTGAGATGGTGGCCCAGAATGACGATGGCAGGCAGTGTCCGACATGGAAAACTCAGCAGCCTCTCTCTCTTTCTCCACAGGCACAGGACTCGGGAGCACCTTCTCAGTGTTCCTTTCTCCAATATTGGCCACAATGATGCACTAGCAGGAAAACATCATATATCAGGCATAAAGAAGTCAGGCGATATGCAGAAGGACGGCAGAGACTAGCAGGTCTCTGCTCTGCAACAGTTTTGAACTCCAAAGCCCGGCCACGGCAGTTGGAATGCTGCCGTAAAGTAATGTCGTACTTTGCTCTTAAAGAGACACTACCCATAAAGTAAAAACAATACAGAAAAGCAAGTAACACAGAATAAACAAATAAAATCCAGCTGGGTTACACTTTCTGGCAGGAAACACATCTGTCTCATACTGAACATGAAAAGTTCAAAAAGATGGGTTTTCAAAACTCCTTCTTTTCTATAAATCAGGAAATAAGAGGGGAGTGGCCATACTGATAACAAATAGGGTTAATTTCTAACTAGTTTCTGAAATTCATGATAAAAAAGGTAGATTTGTTCTCATTAAAGGGAAAATTGAAGGAAAACAAATAACCTTTAATACATTTGTATTTATGCCCCCCTGGAAGCCCAATTTCTTTTTTCAAGAAAGTATTTGATTTAATAGCTTTAGAAAACTATGACACCAAAGAAGAGGAATGAAAGTCAGCCGTAGTAAGACAGAGTACATGTGTGTGAACGAGAGGGAGGCCAGTGGAACAGTGAGGCTACAAGGAGCAGAGGTCACAAAGGTGTAGGACTTCAAGTACTTGGGATACTTGAAGGGCTTACTCCAGGAAAATAGAGACTGTGGGAAAGAAGTGCAAAAGAGAGTCCAGGCAGGATGGAGTGGATGGAGAAAAGTTTCAGGAGTGATTTGTGACAAAAAAGGTGTCAGCAAAGGTCAAACGAAAGGTTAACAAGATAGTGGTGAGACCAGCTATATTGTATGGTCTGGAGACAGTGTCATTGACAAAAAGACAGGAGAAAGAACTGGAAGTAGCAGAAATGAAGATGCTGAGGTTCTCCTTAGGAGTGACAAGGATGGATAAGATCAGGAATGAGATCATCAGAGGTACAGCACATGTTGAACAACTGGGAGATAAAGTTAGGGAGGCCAGACTGAGATGGTTTGGACATGTCCAGAGGAGGGACAGTGGGTATATTGGTAGAAGGATGTTAGAAATGCAGCTGCCAGGAAAAAGACACAGAGGAAGGCCAAAGAGGAGATATATGGATGCAGTTAGAGAGGACATGAAGGTAGTTGGAGTGAGGACAGAGGATGCAGAGGACAGAGTGAGGTGGAGGAGGATGACTTGCTATGGCGACCCCTGAAAAGGGAAAAGCCGAAAGAAGAAGAAGAAGAAAACTATGGCACCATGATATGTGCAGGGAACTTTAACTTATTGATGAATCTTATGTTAGACACAACTAATAAAAAGAGGGAAACAAACCTTACAGAAAAATGGACAAATAAGACAGTCAGAACTTTAGTTCTAAAAGATGTATGGCGTGAATTGCACAGACAAGAAAAATATTTTACTTTTTACTCAGCCGATCACAACTCATATTTGAGAATTGATTATTATCTAATGTTTAACAGTGAGCTTCAAAGAGTGAAATACAATACTGTAAAATAGGACAAAGGGATGCTTCGGATCACGGAGGTCTCTTTTTAAATCTACATCTAGATGAAGGGAGAAAGAAAACCAAACTAGAGACTGAATTTAGGTACAGTATATTAAAGATTGAGGAACAAAAGAAAGCAATAATAGATGAATACAAAGATTTTCTATCCTTAAATGGTAATGGGGAAGTGAGTGCAGCCATCCTATGAGATATAGCTAAAGCTATATATATGTATGTATATGTACAAGTATATATATGTATATATATATATATATACACATATACACACACACACGCACGCACGCACACGCACACACACACACACACACACACACACACACAAACACACTCACTCACTCACACACACACCCACACACACACACACACACACACATACAAAGTACATAAATACACACAATCACACACACATACCCACACACATTCATAAAAATATATATAAATATATATATAACTATATATATGTATAAGCTATATATATACTGTATGGGGCAAACTAATAGCCAAAGCAGCGTCTCAGAAAAAAACTCAAGTATGACTGATTATACAACTTGGAAAATAGACTCAGAGAGTTGGAAAAACTACATAGTCAAAATAAAGACCCTTTGCTACTAATCCCAAGCCGACCTATTAAACAGGAGATATCCATCCATCCATCCATTCTCTTCCGCTTATCCGGGGTCGGGTCACAGGGGTAGCAGCCTACGTAAGGAGGCCCAGACTTCCCTCTCCCCAGCCACTTGGAGCAGCTCCTCTGGGGGAATCCCAAGGCGTTCCCAGGACAGCCAAGAAACATAGTCCCTCCAGCGTGTCCTGGGTCTTCCTCTGTGCCTCCTCCCGGTGGTACATGCCCAGAACACCTCACCAGGGAGGCGTCCACTAACCAGATGCCCGAGCCACCTCAACTGGCTCCTCTTGATGTGGAGAAGCAGTAGCTCTACTCTGAGTCCCTCCCGGATGAGCGAGCTTCTCACCCTATCTCTAAGGGAGAGTCCAGACACCCTGCGGAGAAAACTCATTTCAGCCGCTTGTATCCGAGATCTCATTCTTTCGATCACAACCCAAAGCTCATGACCATAGATGAGGGTGGGAACGTAGATCGATCTGTAAATTGAGAGCTTTGCCTTTCGACTCAGCTCTCTCTTCACCACGACAGACCGGTACAGCGCCCGCTTCACTGTCGACGTTGCACCTATCCGCCTATCAATCTCACGCTGCAGTTTTCCCTCATTCGTGAACAAGACCCCAAGATATTTAAACTCCTCCACTTGGGGCAGGACCTCCTCCCCGACCCGGAGAGGGCACTCTACCCTTTTCCGGCTCAAGACCATGGCCTCGGATTTGGAGGAACTGATCCTCATCCCGGCCGCGTCACACTCGGCTGCAAACCGCTCCAGGGAAAGCTGTAGATCACGACCTGATGAAGCCAATAGGACCACATCATCTGCAAAAAACAGAGAAGGGATTCTAAGGTGTTACGTCCACCAGGCTCATTTGGTGGGGTAACATTAAAGGAGGCCACACAAGGATTTCTGATTAACTAAAAAAAGGTATTTATTAAATTAATTTAGAGCAAAGAAACCAAGAAAAATGAATACCTGCTAGAAAAATGAATAAATGAATGCCTAAAATGAGAAACCCAAAATGATTATTGTAGACAAAACTCACCAACACCAACCATAAGGTACAAACCAAACCAAAATGGTGTTCTGAGGAGGAGGAAGGGGGAAAAGCCTCCCTGCTGCTGCATGCATGGCAGCTTAAATAATAGGAGTGCACCAATCAGGGCAACACAAAACACCTGCAGAAGGCCTGTCTCCAGAACCATAACAGAAAAAAGAGGGAAAAAACCACTGCAGCCGTAACACCTCCCCCCTTTAAACAGAGGGTTCAACCAGGAGCTCTGCAACCACTCTTCTGTTGATCTTGTCCATCAATGGCATGAGCCAATGCATCCGCCGGCACATTCTCGGTGTCTTTAATGTGCCGAATTTCCAGGTTGCAGGAATAAGGCCCATCGCACCAAACGCTGATTTGGACTCTGTAAGGAGTGCAAAAAGGTCAAAGGGTTATGATCTGAATCCACCACATCAGGAAACAAACCCCCGCTCACATACACATCAAAGTGCTGCAATGCCCAAATTAGAGCCAGGGCTTCTTTCGAACCCTGAGTAGGAAGCAAGGCAAGCACCTTCTCTCCTGGGTGAAACACTCTGTACAGTCTTTTGACTTGATGTAAGTGCCGAAGCTCTCACTAATCTAGCCCCTTCAAGCTCTTTCATACGCGACACATTTCTTCAAAAAAGGAGGTCTTGAATCCAGCGATTATATTTGTGTCTTTACTGAACTTAATAAAAAGCGATACACAAAAAAGGCATACAGATTCAAAACAAATAGAAAGTGACGGTCAAAAGACTGTGTTACTCTTCGGGTGCCAGACTTCTACTGAATAAACGAATGCTTACGTCATATTTATACCCATTTCAACAGCCAATCAGAAGGCACCACGTCATAAGCTTCAACAGCATACAATTCCAAATGCTTATTTTTCTTCAAACAATAGAACCTGGCTGTAACTCACAGAATCAATTCAGGCAACAAAAATAAACATTTCTTTTAAACTTAAATCCTTTATATGGCTCCTACATTTTCCGGCCCCTAATTGACTATGTATTAACATATCAATTATTAACTCAACTTAAATTGGAGCCATACATATTTCAGTAACTTATCAAACAAAAGCTTGCTTAATTTGGTTACAAAACAGTCTCTTAATGAAAGATTTTATTCTCCATTCAGATGCGTCTGGAAGTCGTCCAGAGTCATCCAGTCCATGTTGAGGTCCATTCCAAGACTCAAAGTGGCTTGGCTCTTGTCAGATTTGTCAGAGCTCTATGGTGGCTCCTGATTTTCATCACAGACCACGTAGAGTCTGGGCTCACTGTCCTCTCTCCTCTTCCTCCTATCATTAGCTGATATTTTCTTCTTCCAGCTTGGATGCTGCACGTCCTCAGGCCATTCCTTTCGTTCTCTGAAATCATCTGTAGGTCGTGCTTTTCCCGTGCATTCCTCTTCTTGTTCGTCACTGTCCAGGCTAAAGCCAGAACTATGGTCCGGTCTGGAAGCCTCTTGTTGCTTGGTCCTCTCTGTCTTGTTGTGGTCTGGTTTCTGTGTAGCAGACTTCTTAACAGGCTTGGAAAACTTTTCAGTCTTTCCTGTTAACTTTGTGGGCTTGCTGCTGCTTTTCTCTACAGCAGGTGGATGAGTTGGTGGCCTGCGAGGAGCTCGATCTTTGGCCTCACAGTTTAACTTTTTAAACAGATTGGTTGAACCACTAGCATCCTTCTTTGCTTTCTTTTTCTTTTCCTTTTCTCTTTTGTCTTTATGCTTTCCTGCCTCCTTTGCCTTCTCCTTTTTGTGTTTTTTCATATGAACATGCTCGTCGTCATCTTCATCTGAGTCGGCAAAACGTTTCTTTGTTTCACTCTTTTTCTTCTTGGGAGGAGAGGGAGGTGTTGGGACTCTGTCTTTTTCTTTATCCGTCTCTGGTGCCAGAAGGGGTCTCATGTCATCTTTCAGAGGCAGCTTGATGCAATAATGACCATCTGTGAGCTGTGCTGGTGTAGTTACAGCATGCATGAACTGCTTATCCTGCTGAGATGGTTCTTGTTTGTCCTCATACTGTTGCTCTGGGAAATCTGCATTGTAATGCTTCACCAGCATGTCTTCAATGTTCAATACAGATATACGATTGACAAGAAAATCTTGTTTTTTAGTGACACATAAGTCCATAACTTGACATCTGCTGACTGGTCCATTTACCACCCAGCCCAGAGCTGTTTTCACAGCATAAGGTCCATCATTCTGGCTGTTGATGATCTTCCATGGCTCCATAGCCTTGTGAGCATTAGCACCAATGAGAAGTCCAATATTTGACTCTAGTCTGGGAAGATGAACTTGGTTCAGGTAAGGCCATCTCTCCAAATCTCGCTCTTTTGGTATATTACCCCTTGTTGCAGGGATGTCTGGTTGAGTGTACACATCTGGCAGCGTGATGAAGTCTTGTTCATCGAGGCCACAGACCTCTAAATCTGTAAGAACATAACTACAGACTTTCTGTTCCTGTGCCATGGTGCGAAGAAGGATTTCTTTCTTTTTCCCACGAATATTTAACTTATTCGCAAGATCCTCGGTGCAAAAGGTTGCTGTGCTACCTTGATCCAGGAATGCATAAGTCTTAATGATCTTCCTGTTTTTCTTGTGTCTTATTTGTACAGGTACAATGGGAAGTATGCATTCATTTTCTCCGGCCCCAGTGACTTCACCTTTACAACCAGCAGACACAAGAGCACTTGAAACTTCACTTGTGTTTTGTGGGTTGTCATCCACATTGTTTTCTTCTGACACAACGTCCTGCTTCAACACATGTAGAATAGTGGGGTGCTTAAGACAACAGTCAGAACATGAGGCCTTTTTTCTACAGTCTTTATATAGATGACCTGCAGTTAGACACCCAAAACAAAGACCTTGTGATTTCAAAAACTGTATTCTGTCTTTCGAAGGCTTTTCTTTAATTTTGTTGCAAACACTCAAAGCATGGCTGTTCTTACAATAAAGACATGGGCTTTGAAAAGCACTGACTGTTTTGAATGAAGAAGTTTCATCCTGTTGACTCTTTGTTGCATCCTTTTCAGCAGGAGATATATTCACAGCAAAACTGCTTCTCTTTGAAAGGCCTTTAACTTGGTCAAATTTCTTTTGTGCACCACTCTGACTACCTGGAGTGGCATCAAGAATATCTCCAAATAACGGATCATTGGCAATCTTTGCTTGTTTGTAGATGAACTCCACAAGATCAGGAAACTTGGCTGGTGTTCCTTTTCTTTCTTTAAAGTTGTAAGCATGACTTCTCCATGTTTCTTTCAGTTTATATGGAAGTTTGCACAATATGCTTTTCATGTTTGTTGGGTTGTTCATTTCACACATGTAGTCCACATCAGTTAATGTGTTGGAACATCCAATCAGAAATAATGCAAATGTATTCAGCCCCTTTCTGTCTTCTGGTTTTATTTGAGGCCATTCCATAGCCTTTTTGATATATGCTGTGGAAATGGTTAACTCATCTCCATAGTGTCGATCAAGCAAAACCCTTGCTTCTCTATAAGCTCTGTCTGGCTTCATGTGCTCACAACTACGTACTAGTTCCAGCGGTTCTCCGCCTGTGAACTGTTCTAAATAATACAAACGATCTTGTTGGCTATCCGTTTGGTTCTCTATGGCATGCTCAAAAGCTCTTATGAAGGATCTGTAGGTAAGGGGGTCACCTGTAAATACTGAAATTTCTCTCTGAGGAAGTCGGGACAAGCCTTGCTGTTTTATGAGCATTTCAGTATGGTGATTTTGTTGCTGCAGAACCTGAAACAGATCAGCTGAAAAAGCATCAGAACACTGGACATGTGTTGGAGTGCTCTTTGAAGGAGACTTCTTTGATACAGGAGGGTTGAGATTTGCCTGCTGTCCATCCTCTGAGAATGTTTCTTGTTTTTCTGATTTGCCTGCAGAATGAACAGGCTCAGTTCTGAGTTTTGGAGTAGCTTGAAAATAATCAACCTCAGACTTCTGAGCGTCTTCAAACTCTTCATACACCTTTAATTTTGCATCTGAAATAGCAAGTTCTGTTTCAATTTCTAGTTGCTCTTTTCTAAATTTCAGACGGGCTTCTTCTAGTTGAATGGCTTCTATGTTTTTCATAGCTGCTGCTCTTGCTAAGAGTGCTTCACGTTCTGCTTTAATTCTCAGCCGCGTTGAAATTGTACTTGATCCTTGTGATGCACTGCTTATAACTGAGTTAGCCTTTGAAACACTGTTGTGTGGACCAACATCATCCTCTGGAGGGCATATTACATCGTTTATCCATTGTATAATGCTTTGTATGAAAAGTTTAAACTCAGAATGTCTATGCTCGAACACATCTTGGTCTTTGCATTTATCATCTTCATTTAACAGTTCACACAGTTCTTCATTAATGCGTTTATACTCTCCCAGGCATTTGTCAAAGTTTGGTAAAGATTCTTTAGCTATGAAATCAACATTGCATTCATTTTGTTTCAATCTTTCAATGTTATTCTTCTCTTTTGTTAATTGTGACAGCTTGCCTCTTATGGCTCCTTTTAATCTGATGAGTTTCTCATCAACAGCTCGTTCTGTGGGCTTTGGCTCCCTCTTCTGGCCAACGGCCGCAACTTCACCAACGTCTGACATCTTGTCCCGTTTACTTTTCTTTTAAATCTTTACACACAAACTGTGAGCTTCCACAGCTTCTAACTCTTCTAAAACGATCACACAAACGTGTGTGAAAGAGTTCCTTTATGTGTAGGATTTCTGTTTCACGGTTCACAGAGTTAATGGAGATGCTGGCTCCGTTCGCCTGTTAGCTTAACAACCAACCGTTTTTTGTTGCTTAGCAACCAACCTGAAGTTTCTGTTGCTCTCAACGGCGGCGCTCGCAGCTTTTACTTTTCAACTCCGGCAAGGTCCTTGATGGAGTCGACTCTCAGATTGTCCAGTCCTCTTTCCTTTCTGTCTTGGTCTTGAAAGAGTCCTGAATGAGAGTTCTTTTGACTTGATGTTCAGTCTTTTGACTTGATGTTCAGTCTTTTGACTTGATGTAAGTGCAGAAGCTCTCACTAATCTAGCCCCTTCAAGCTCTTTCATACGCGACACATTTCTTCAAAAAAGGAGGTCTTGAATCCAGCGATTATATTTGTGTCTTTACTGAACTTAATAAAAAGCGATACACAAAAAAGGCATACAGATTCAAAACAAATAGAAAGTGACGGTCAAAAGACTGTGTTACTCTTCGGGTGCCAGACTTCTACTGAATAAACGAATGCTTACGTCATATTTATACCCATTTCAACAGCCAATCAGAAGGCACCACGTCATAAGCTTCAACAGCATACAATTCCAAATGCTTATTTTTCTTCAAACAATAGAACCTGGCTGTAACTCACAGAATCAATTCAGGCAACAAAAATAAACATTTCTTTTAAACTTAAATCCTTTATATGGCTCCTACACACTCTATTTTCAGCTTTCTGGTCAAACCATCGTTTCAACTTTTTCTGAGCTTTTTTAAGATACTCAGAAGCCAATTTTCCAGCCAAGATAAGTCTGCGATGAAAGCCATTAATGTAGTCGGACACGTTTGATGGTGGATCAGAATTCAAGAAGTTAGAACTAGCAAAGGGACCGCGCACCAGAGGTCCAAACACTAGCTCATTTGGACTGAACTCTGTGCTTTCCTGTACAATTTTATCAGCAGCAGGTATGGGAAAAGGTGGAGCTGGTTTCAAGTTCTGATTTGGTTTTCCAGTTAACCGACAGGTGTGACGGATCTTCACAAAATGAGAGACATCTTTTTCCAGACGGGGCCAACAAAAATAATGCAACACTTGATTATAAGTTTTATTGACTCCTAGATGGCCAGACAGTTCTCCATGAGCAGTTTTCAAAACGAGGTTTCTGAACTTAATTGGATCAACTGAACCAACAACATATCTGTCACTATAAGGCAACCAGTTACGTACCAACAGTCCTTGTAGAAAATACCCATTTGACACCTTTGTGTCCTGTTCAGCTGCCTGGAGATGTCCAAACAGAGCAGCTAAGGTAGTGTCCTCCTGCTGGGCTGCAATCAACTCACTGAGTGACAAGGGAACAGGAAGAGTTGGCATACAGGCAGTCTTCTTACAAATAGAACCAGGCTTACCAGACTCAACCTTCTTTTCAGCCAAAGATCGAATGATGGCACGAGTTACTGCACAAGCTGGAAGTGCCTCAGGAAAGTCTCGAGCACATTCGTCAACAGATGGAGAAGCTCGGTCCACCGGAGGAGGTGCAACATCTCGCCACATGCGTCCACCTGCCAGGTTGTTTCCTAGGATGAAAGACACACCTTCCACAGGTGCTGAGCCCTCTTCTGTTCACTCTGCTCACATATGATTGTACAGCCACACATCCAGGCTGTCATATTGTTAAGTTTGCAGATGATACAGCTGTGGTGGGATGCATCACAGATAATGATGAATCCAGCTACAGACAGGAGGTGGAACATCTGGAGAGCTGGTGCAAAGAGAACAACCTTCACATGAATGTGAAGAAGACGAAGGAGATGATTGTGGACTTCAGAAGGAACAAACACACCCACACCCCACTGTATATAGGTGGATCTGCGGTGGAGGTGGTCTCCAGCTACAAGTACCTGGGTGTACACTTGAATGATAACCTCAGCTGGAGCAACAACACCACCAGCCTGATCAAGAAAGGTCATCAGAGACTCTACTTCCTCAGACGGCTGAGACGAGCTGGTCTGAGAAGCTCAGTCCTCACCTCGTTCTACAGGTGTGCAGTGGAGAGCGTCCTGTGCTCCAGCATCAACGTGTGGCATGGAGGCTGCACAGTTGCAGAGAGGAAAGCTCTACAGAGAGTGGTGAAGGCTGCACAGAAGTCTGTGGGAGTCAGTCTCCCCACCATCACAGACATTTACACCTCCAGATGCAGAAAAAGAGCCACCTGCATCATGAAAGACCTCACTCACCCAGCACACTCACTCTTTGCACCACTCCCCTCGGGACGGAGGTTGAGGAGCATCAAATGTAGAACCACTAGACTGAGGAACAGCTTCTACCCTGAGGCTGTCAGACTCATGAATAAATAAATAATAAGAATAAACACTGCAAAATGTCACATCATGTTGATACTGATCTGTTTCTTGTTGCTGCGTTCATCTGTGACCATCTGCTCATAATGACTCATGTTCGTGCTGCTGTTTATAATGATGTTTTTCTACTACATTAGGGCTTAGTGTATTACTAGCTGATGTCTCTCTTAGTTAATCCTAGATGTTATTATTGTTTTTCTCTTGCATTTGTTGTTGGATGTAACTGGGACCCTGTGTACATAATCTCGTTTTCAACACATGTACTACATGCGGTGCAAATGACAATAAATTCTCTCTGACTCTGACTCTGACTCAAAGAAGGACGAATGCCTGCATTTACTTTTCCTTGAACCAGTTCAGACTGCAAGTAGATCTTATGGAGAGGCACAGAGAAAGTTTTCAACCCAATACCTCTAATCAAGACACTACAACCGGTATCAGAAACTGGAGAAAATGGCAAAACAGATTCCAATATGAAAGACTCAGATGCTCCAGTGTCACGCAGAATCTTCACAGCCACTTTTTTATACTGCCACACAAAGAAACAAACCCCTGGGTGATGAAAGGGGCATAGTTTTGACTGACATCCTTCTCAAGGATCTGGGGGTCCGTGTTGTCTAGTTCTGGAACAGACATAAAGTCAACAGGTGAAGCTAAAACCGTTGGTTTAACACCTCCAACTTCAGCTGGAGTTGTAGACTCCACTGACTGTGACTGCACAACACTGGCTAAAGCCACGGGTTTCTGATTATCTTGTTTATTCTTATTTAGTCTAGACCTTAAATTCCGAGGACATTCATTTTTCCAGTGTCCCGTCTCATGACAATAGTTACAAACCGAGTCTGCCTTAGTACCCAAAGTAGGACCCCATCTAGTTTTACTAGGGAACCATTCATGCTGAGATTCCTTAGGGCTATGACCCTCTTTCATTTTATAATCCCTCACAGCTTTATGAGTTAAAACATATTCATCTGCTAAATTCATCTGCTAAAACAGCAGCTTTAGCTGCTGTTTTTACATTATGTTCATTAACATATGTGGCAACCCGATGTGGAATAATGTTCTTAAACTGTTCCAACACCATCAACTCACAAAGGGATTTCAAATCATCCACACCCTCTGCTGATATCCAACGATAGAACTGTGTGTTTAATTCTCTGACAAGATCTGTATTTGTCTGTTGTTCAGTCTTCCTGTAGTTCCTAAATTGTTGCCTATATTGTAATATTCAGGAACCCGTTCATAAGCTTTCAAAACAGCTTCTTTAACAGACTTGTACACCTTCCTTTCAGCTGAAGGTAATGAAACATAAGCTTCTTGGGCCTTACCCACCAGCACACTTTGCAGTAGAATGGAGCAATCTGGATCACTCCAGTCATTGTCCTCTGCCATGTCCTCAAACAAAGAGAAAAACACATCAGGATCGTGTTCATTAAATTTAGGTAACAGCTTCAACATGTTAACCAAGTTACGTCCAGAAGACCCATCACCAACTTGAGACAGATTAAGAGTTCCACCACTTAACCTGCCCTCAGACCTCAACTTCAGATGCTCAGCTTCCAGAGATAATTTCTTAAGCTCCAACTCATGTGCATATGCCAACCTCTTATCTTCATGTTCACGTGCTAACCTCTTTTCTTCCTGTTCTTGTGCCAACCTCTTTTCTTCCTGTGCTAATTTCTTTTCCTCAAGTTCACGTGCTAACTGGCTGCTAGACTTCCTGACCGGGAGACCACAGACAGTACGGATCGGGAGTAACACATCTAGCACCATCACATTGAACACAGGGGCCCCACAAGGATGTGTGCTGAGCCCCCTTCTATTCACCCTGCTAATACACGACTGCACACCATCATACAGCTCCAACCACTTCATCAAGTTTGTGGACGACACAACAGTGGTAGGTCTCATCAGCAACAACGATGAGACGGACTACAGGAACGAGGTGAGCCGCTTGGCCTTGTGGTGCGGACACAACAATCTCACTCTCAACGTGGAGAAGACAAAGGAGATTGTTGTGGACTTCAGGAAGAGGGATGCACAACATGCCCCTCTGACCATCAACAGCACCGCAGTGGAGAGAGTGGACAGCACCAAGTTCCTGGGAGTGCACGTCTCGAAGGACCTGTCCTGGAGCAGGAACACTGCAGCACTGGCCAAGAAGGCTCACCAGCGCCTCTACTTTCTCCGCAAGCTGAAAAGGGCTGGAGCTTCAACCCCCATCATGTGCACCTTCTACAGGGGTGCCATAGAAAGTGTCCTGACCAGCTGCATCACGGTGTGGTTTGGTGCATGTACTGCATCATGCCGCAAGAGCCTCCAGCGCATCGTGAGAGCAGCTGAGAAGATCGTCGGCACCTCCTTGCCCTCACTGCAGGACTTACACAGCAAACGCCTCACTCGGAAAGCCCACTGCATGGCAGGTGATCCCACACACCCACTACACAGCCGCTTTAGACTGCTGCCATCAGGGAGGAGACTGAGGAGTCTCCAGGCTCGTACCAGCAGACTGAGAGACAGCTCTGTTCATCAGGCAGTCAGAATGCTAAACACTCTGCCTGCTCTGCCTCCCCTCCCATTTGAACTGCCTTAACACAAAAAACTTTCTCACACATTACCACTCAACACAAAGTTTTTAACACTGGACCCTGTGTCATCAAACGGGTTATTCACTAAACTCTCGGTCATGTGCTCATTCAGTTTGCACTACTTCTCATATTTGCACTAATGTTTGTATTACATTACTGCCTATAGTCATACTACTGTTTACATTCACTGTTTACATTTATTAATACGGTTTACATTTATTACTACTGTTTTACATTTATTACTACTGTTTACATTTACACTACTTTTATATCTACACTACTGCTGATACATATACAGTATTCTCTGACTAGCCTTATCTAAGGATGCCAAATGTGCCTTACTGCATATGCCACTTTGCCTCTATACCAACATCAACTACCTCATACATATACTGTGTACATTAACTCATATGCTGCTGTGCCACTCTTTGCAAATGTCAATGCTAGAACCTTCAGTTTATTTTATAGATATACTTTTTATACTTTTTATACTACTATGCAAAAACTCAGGACAGTATTACACTTTTATTATTTCATTTTATGCTTATGTTCATTGGGTGTTTGGTGTTTTAGGGGTGTTTGGTGTTTCAGTGTTGGTGTAAATTTTCATACTTTTATACTACTATGAAAAAACTCAGGACAGTGTTACACTTTTACTATTTTATGCTTATGTTTATTAAATGTTTTAGTGTTTAGTGTTTAGATGGTTACTGTTGCACCGAGGGACTGAGAGAAACGCAATTTCAATCCTGTGTATGTCCTGTATATATTGCAGTTCTGACAATAAAGTTGACTTTGACTTAACCTCTTTTCTTCCTGTTCTTGTGCTAACTTCTTTTCCTCATATTCACGTGCTAACCTCTTTTCTTCAAATTCATGTTCACGTGCTAATCTCCTGACTTCCTGTTCAAGTTCACGTGCTAACCTCCTCTCTTCCTGTTCACGTGTCAATATCCTTTCTTCCTGTTCATGTGCCAGCCGTAACTTTTCCAACTCAAACTTCATTTCAACCTCAGATCTTTTAAATTGAAACATTAATTGAGAATCTTGAGTTACGGTTGGATCCAAAGATTCCTCATTCGACTTAGAGGCACCAGTTAACGGATCTGCACCACATGTCATGTCTCTTATATCAGCATCTGAAAGAGAAATAGTAAATACATTAAATTTTACAAGATTGTCTTTTAAAACACTCTTTAGCTGGGGTAACCTCAATCCTTTTGCAGCTTCAAAATCAATTTTAAAGTGTTCAGCTACCTGACGAATCTGCTCCTTAGTGAGCATTTCCAAAAGTTCTAAAGTTGGGGAAGCCAAAAAAGAACTCACAATATCCATTTTAACAAACCAAATTCCAACAGCTAATCAGATACTAAATACCAAATACCAAATTCCAACAGCTAGTCAGATACCAAATACCAAATTCCAACCAGAATCCAACCAAATTCCAACAGCTAGTCAGATACCAAATACCAAATACCAAACTCCAACAGCTAGTCAGATACCAAATACCAAAGTCCAACCAGAATACCAAATACCAAATTTTACCAAATTCTTTTTCCAACCACTATAAAGAAATGCATGACTGGTGCAAACAAATGGCAAATCTCCATTTTCCTACAGCTAACTAAGTGAAAAAAAAACAACTAACTAACCTTAGCCTAGTCTTCAGACCTTCCTCCAAGAGCCAAGGTAGCCAAGGCAGTTGAAGCACCAAAATGCCACTGGTAGCAAATCCCTCCAGGCCAAAACCTCTCAGGCAGCAACCAGGGCGGTGCCCTCAGCCCAGAATCCAGCCCAAAAATAACAAACAAAAACAACAAACAGGGTCGACTAAAAATGGAGTAGCCAAAAAAACAAACACCAGTCAGCACTCACTTATTTAACCAGCAAGACTTTCCTCCCCCCTCAAAAAGAAAGCCCACAAAATACCAAAACAAACAAAATCTTCATGGAACTCCAAGCAAACACACAAGGAACACACCACATCAAAAGTAAGACCAAAACCGACAAAAAAACAATCAAGGCAGCCAAGCAGGAAAAAAAAAACCACAAGGTTCAGCGTAAGACGAGCCCCCACAATGTTACGTCCACCAGGCTCATTTAGTGGGGTAACATTAAAGGAGGCCACACAAGGATTTCTGATTAACTAAAAAAAAGTATTTATTAAATTATTTTAGAGCAAAGAAACCAAGAAAAATGAATACCTGCTAGATAAATGAATAAATGAACGCCTAAAATGAGAAACCCAAAATGATTATTGTAGACAAAACTCACCAACACCAACCATAAGGTACAAACCAAACCAAAATGGTGTTCTGAGGAGGAGGAAGGGGGAAAAGCCTCCCTGCTGCTGCATGCATGACAGCTTAAATAATAGGAGTGCACCAATCAGGGCAACACAAAACACCTGCAGAAGGCCTGTCTCCAGAACCATAACAGAAAAAAGAGGGAAAAAACCACTGCAACCGTAACAAAGGCCACCAAAACGGATCCTCTCAACACCTTGACTGCGCCTGGAAATTCTGTCTATAAAAATTATAAACAGAATCGGTGACAAAGGGCAACCTTGGCAGAGTCCAACTCTCACTGGAAACAAGCCTGACTTACTGCCGGCAATGCGGACCAAGCTCTGACACCGGTCGTACAGGGACCTAACAGCCCGTATCAAAGGGCCTGGTACCCCATATTCCCGGAGTACCCCCTACAGCACCTCCTAAGGGGCGTGGTCGAATGCCTTCTCCAAGTCCACAAAGTACATGTAAATTGGTTGGGCATCTCCCACGCACCCTCCAGGACCCTGCTGAGGGTGTAGAGCTGGTCCAGTATCCCACGACCATGACGAAAACCCACATTGCTCCTCCTAAATCCGAGGTTCAACTATCCGACGGACCCTCCTCTCCAGAACCCCTGAATAGACCTTACCAGGGAGGCTTAAGAGTGTGATCCCCCTATAGTTAGAACACACTCTACGGCCCCCCTTTTTGAATAAGGGAACCATCACCCCAGTCTGCCAATCCAAGGGAACTGCCCACTATGTCCATGCAATATTGCAGAGTCGCGTAAGCCAACACAACCCTACAACATCCAGAGCCCTAAGGAAATCCGGGCGAATCTCATCCACCCCTGGGGCCCTGCCACAGAGGAGCTTTTTAACCACCTTTGTGACCTCAGCACCAGAGATTGGAGAGCCCGACCCAAAGTCTCCAGGCTCTGCTTCCTCAGTGGAAGACATGCCAGTAGGATTGAGGAGGTCTTCGAAGTATTCTGCACACGACTCACAACATCCCGAGTTGAGCTCAGCAGCACGCCACCCCCACTATAAATAGTGTTGGTGGCGTCCCCTCCCCCCCCGAGACGCCGGATGGTGGACCAGAATCGCCTCGAAGCTGTACGGAAGTCATTCTCCATGGCCTCTCCGAACTCCTCCCACGCCCAAGTTTTTGCCTCAGCAACCACCCGAGCCGCATGCCGCTTGGACTGCCAGTACCTATCTGCTGCTTCCGGGGTCCCACAGGCCAAAAAGGCCCAATAGGACTCCTTCTTCAGCCTGACAGCATCCCTCACCGCCGGTGTCCACCACCGGGTTCGAGGGTTGCCACCACGACAGGCACCAACAACCTTGCGGCCACAGCTCCGATAAGCTGCCTCGACAATAGAGGCGCGGAACATGGCCCACTCGGACTCAATGTCCCCCGCCTCCCTCGGAACGTGTTCAAAGCTCTCCCGGAGGTGGGAGTTAAAGCTCCGTCTTACGGGAGACTCTGCCAGACGTTCCCAGCAGACCCTCACAATACGTTTGGGTCTGCCAGGTCTGACTGGCATCCTCCCCCACCATCGGAGCCAACTCACTACCAGGTAGTGGTCAGTTGACAGCTCCGCCCCTCTCTTCACCCGAGTGTCCAAGAAATGCGGCCACAGATCAGATGAGACGACAATAAAGTCGATCATCGATCTACGACCTAGGGTGTCCTAGTGTCAAGAGCACATATGGACACCCTTATGCTTGAACATGGTGTTAGTT
This sequence comes from Garcialebias charrua, assembly GCA_038048925.1. NCBI lineage: Eukaryota > Metazoa > Chordata > Actinopteri > Cyprinodontiformes > Rivulidae > Garcialebias > Garcialebias charrua. The sequence goes on from JBBPBX010014554.1 coordinate 37,994, forward strand.
ATGGACAATCCATGACGAGCACAGAAGTCCAATAACAGAACACCACTCAGGTTCAGATCAAGGGGGCCATTCCTCCCAACCCCACCCCTCAGGTCTCACTGTCATTGCCCACGTGAACGTTGAAGTCCCCCAGTAGAACAAGGGAGTCCCAGGAGGCGCACTCTACAATACACCCTCCAAGGACTCCAAAAAGGGTGGGTAATCTGAGCTGCCATTAGGCGCATAGGCACAAACAACAGTCAGGACCCATCCCCCCACACGTAGGGGGAGGGAGGCTACCCTCTCGTTCACTAGGGTGAACCCTAACGTACAGGCACCAAGATGGGGGGCAACAAGTATGCCCACTCCTGCTCAGTGCCTCTCACCAGGGGCAACTCCAGAGTGGAAGAGTGTCCAACCCCTCTCAAGGAAACTGGTTCCAGAGCCAGAGCCATGCGTTGAGGTGAGTCTGACTATTTCTAGCCAGAACCTCTCAACCTCACACACCACCTCAAGCTCCTTGCCCACCAGTGACATTTCACGTCCCAATAGCCAGCTTCTGAACAGGAGATAGATAAGATTTATAATGAAGATAAAGGTAGTCCTCGACTTACGACGGAGATCCGTTCCTACGCGGCTTCGTAAAGCGAATTTTGACGTAAGTCGGAACATACGTACATACTGCCCCATATACATGTACAGTACTGTACATTACCAAGCACTTAGCCTTTCCTAACACAGTACCCTACATAATTATCAAAAAGCACATACATTTGAAGCCATAATGAAGGGAAAAAATAGTTAATTTCCTACTGCGAGCTGGTGAAGCCTTCCTCCGTCTTTTAGCATGTTAGCTCGTTGCTCCTCCGCTGTTTCTGCCGTCAAGCTCTCCACCTCAGTCCGTCCAGCTTGGTCCATCTGCCTAATTCTGACGTAAAACCGCAGTCAACCTCGGTTCAGAGCATTTACTTTTCCACTGCTTCTGCCTCGGTCCAGTCCGGTCTGCCTCCTGAACATCGGTCCAGAGCGTTTAAATAAGGTCCTGCCCTGTATTTTTCCACTGAGTGCTCGCTGCTTCTGCCGTCAAGCTACTGCTTCTGCCGTCAAAACCGGAAGTAAAACTCTGCTTTTTAAAATAAAAATTTCAAAGTAATTTTTTTTTAATGGGAGATGTTTGACGTAACCACGAAACGCCGTAACTCAAGACCGTCGTAACTTGAGGACTACCTGTGTAGAGAAAAATATAAGGTACATGAAACAGAGGTACTATGGGACTGGACCAAAAGCTGCAAAACTGCTGGCATGGAAAATACGCAAGCAATCAGAAGAAAGGCAATTCATAAAATCAACGATCCAAATACAAATAAATTAAAAATTAAATTAAATAAAATTCATAGATCTTTTGAAAAATATTATATATCACTATATAAACAAAAGGGGAAGTTAGCAGTCATAAAATTGATACATTTTTGAACTCATTAGACCTCCCATCACTGGGTAGGACCCACAAAGATATTCTTCTGAACAAAATGTCAGATGTAGCAATTGATAACAGACCACAGTCAGTGAGGATCCACAACTTCTCCTCCTCCACCATAACCCTCAGCACTGGCTCTCCTCAAGGATGTGTGTTGAGCCCTCTCCTGTTCACTCTGCTCACATATGATTGTGCAGCTACCAGTGGTGGGCAGATGAACGCTAGGGAGCGCTAAAGCGCTAATCCGCTTACAGTGGACCTAAACTTGTTGTCAGCATTTTTGTGAATTGACTAACTTTTATAATTCATAAGCAGATTTGTGCTATTTTTATTTAAAATGCAGTACCGCTAATAACTAATTATCTATCAGTAAAAACCAATAAACTTATTTACAAGCTCTTATGCTGGCTTGTTTTACCTTTTTCCCCACCGTAGAGCAGAGAGGAGGAAAGGGTGTGAGGGGGAGGGGGGCAGAGCTGAGAACAGACTCGGATCTACCATGTAGCAAATGATGCCGTTGCCTGGGGATCCAATCAGCAGTGGCCCCGGCCCCGCCGCGCCCCGGCCAGTCACCTACATCCCTAACATTGATCCTGCTTGTTAATGTACATTTAACATAAAAATAATTATAGTTACGATGAAAACGATCATTAAATACGCAATTAAAAAACGGTCGATTTCTTTATCCCCCTACTAAAAATGGACTATTCCATCTTGACATCTTCCGGGTCAGAGGTGAACTCGGGGGCTAATTCTGTGGCTACTGTTTGTGCTGGGTACTTGGATAAATCCGTAGAGAACCCCGCTGTTTCAAGCCAAATTAACGTGGCCGGAGGATTTTATTGTGTGTTTTGTGTCGACCATTCGACGGCGAGTCGTTAGTTTCATGTATTTGGGTTACTTTTATGTATAAATGCGGTGGCGACACACCCGTGTATTTGAGATTTAAACGTGGTTTTAGGGATTAAAAGATCATTCTATTTTTTGTTAATTTCGTGGCCGAATAGAATATATGTACGTAAAGTATTAAATAAATCCTTTGATTTTTGTAATTTCATCCTTTTAGGATCATTTTTGTTACTTTTCAGTTGGCAGTGTAGTGCAAATATTGATAACGCTGCCGGCTACATATTCAGTTGGCAATGTAGTGCAAATATTGATAACGCTGCCGGCTATATATAAATATATATATATATATATATATAATATAGAAATATATAAATAGCGGATTAGATTAGCTTCCCCTAATTTTCATAAGACATTTGTGCTTTTGAAATTGTGGACCTAAAAAATTTAATAAGCGTTTTAGAAATTGTGGAACTAATTTTTTTATTAGCGTTGCCCAGCACTAGCAGCTACCCATCCAGGCTGTCATATTGTAAAGTTTGCAGATGATACAGCTGTGGTGGGATGCATCACAAACAATGATGAGTCCAGCTACAGAGGTGGAACACCTGGAGAGCTGGTGCAAGGACAATAACCTTCACATGAATGTGAAGAAGACAAAGGAGATGATTGTGGACTTCAGAAGGAACAAACACGCCCACACTCCACTGAGCATAAGATGATCTGCAGTGGAAGTGTAACCCAGCTGAATTTCATTTGTTTATTCTGTGTTACTTGCTTTTCTGTATTGTTTTTACTTTATGGGTAGTGTCTCTTTAAGAGCAAAGTACAACATTACTTTACGGCAGCATTCCAACTGCCGTTGCTATAGCAACTCCCGGGCTTCTGAATTTCAGAGCTGCTGCTGAGAAGAGACCTGCTAGTCTCTGCTGTCCTTCTCCATATCGCCTGACTTCTTTATGCCTGATATATGTTTTCCTGCTAGGTGAGCATTACTAGAGATTTGTAATGTCGTATGTGGTCTAATTTTATGTACTAAGTTGTCGCTAATGCGGTAATGTTTTAGAAACCAAACTCAGGTTTTACTGTAGGTATTGTGTTAAAATTAATGTCAAGTTGTCATGTTAAGTGAAATATTTAATATTCATCGATGTTCATAAGGTGGTTATTATTTTATGGAGTTATATGCTTGATAAATAATGTTAAATGCTGTTTTAAAAGGCAGCATTCCAACTGCCGTTGCTATGGGAACTCCCGGGCTTCTGAATTTCAGAGCTGCTGCTGAGAAGAGACCTGCTAGTCTCTGCTGTCCTTCTCCATATCGCCTGACTTCTTTATGCCTGATATATGTTTTCCTGCTAGTGCATTATTGTGGCCAATATTGGAGAAAGGAACACTGGGAAGGTGCCCCAGTGCCTGCGGAGAAAGAGAGAGAGAGAGGCTGCTGAGTTTTCCGTGTTAGACGCTGCCTGCCATCGTCATTCTGGGCCACCATCCCAGCCAGGACAACCTCTTTCATCTGTCTGTTCATACGCATCAGACACACACACTCAATTATAGAGCTCTATATGAACAATTATTTTTTTGTTTTGTTTTGCTGGCCAGCTTCTAATAATTTTATTTTTCTATCAAGAGAGGACTTGCTACTGAGACACACAGTTCAGAAGTGTGTTTAAATGAAACGAGCACAATGAATATGTTTCACTCATGTTTGGAGTGAATGTTTTATTTATTTATTTATTTATTTATTGTTGTTGTTGGTTTAATTTTCATTTTTTAGAAAACTGTATGACCGAGTTGAGACAAAGTTGGATGTGTTTCAGTCCAGTAATCTTGCAATAAACATAACTGGCTGATAGTAAACTGCTATCTGAACCCGAGTAACTCCTATTATTTGGTTACAAAATTGGCGCCCGAACAGGGACTTGAAAGGCATTCATCTTGTCTCTAATATTGTTGAACAAACCATATTTTCCCAGGTTAACAACTGAGTTTTAAAAAAAAAATTTAAATGGAGCTTTGTGAAATATATGGTTTTGACCCTGAGTGCACTGTAATTCTTAAAGGTGTCCCAGCTACAACTAAACTGGATGATGTAAAACGGGTCTTTTTAGCGCTTGATGATGTTATTAAAGTGCAATTCATTGACGGTCTCTCTGATTCCATTTTGTGCCAGTTTGGCGAAGGTATTACTCCTATGTTGTTGGACTGTGAGTACCCAGTTGCTGATTCACTATGGGAAGTTGTACAGATTGATGAATACTGCTCCCCTAAATGTGGAAATGAGTCATTTAGTCAGGAAGTAGTTCCTCTTGCACGTGCCATTGGTAACATGACAATGAGTTTTCAGGAACAAGTTCACGAGTTGGCCCTAACATACAACATGAACCCTGCTACAATAAGCCAGGTAGCTGCAAGTCGCATTTGTGGAGAACATGATGAAAGAAAACCTGTATCATCAACTCCAGCATCTGCACTCAAAACCCAGCCCGTTACCCATTTAAGACCAGCTGTCACAGATGATGAGAATCATACCTCAAATCGTACACAGGTAGCAAATGAGACTGTATTAATCATACAAGCATTAAGCATATGGTAATGTTACAGGAGGGGAAGAGCTGTATATTCAGTTTCTAGAGACACATCAGAACAATGGGGAGAAGGCATCTGACTACCTCCGTTGACTTCAAACTCTGCTGTAGGAAGTTGTAGAAAGCAACGGTGTGGCTAAGCAGGACTTTGACTCTCAGTTATTAAAGCAGTTCCTCCGAGGCTGTTGGGATGATTCCTTAATAACTACACTGCGTCTGAAAGAGTCAGCTCATAGCCCACATACCATTTTGACGTTTTCAGAACTACTGTTCAAAATAAGAACATATGAAAAAGAGACCCATTTAAAGGAAATGAGGAGAAAGCGACATATGGGAGCAAGCTCAACCAAAATCCATACCAGGACTCATTTCACTAGTGACGCTTCAGAGCCCTCTAGCAACACTCTCCCTCTAGGACCAGATGTCTATTCTAGAGAACAACTGGAAGAGAAGACCAGGCAGTTGGAATCTGAACTTCAGAGAAACATGCCTGTTAAGTAACAGAGTGTAAGAGATAAACACTTAAAATGTCATCAATATGTAAGGGATATAATACTTGTCAGTTTGCTGACCAGTACAATATTCCTAAAGAAGTTGGAGCAGATTTGATCTGACCCAAATTCATTCGCGAGTTCTCCCTTTTTCAGGATTAAATTACAACTGTGACTAGACAAAATGTAATTTCACGAGAGACTTCAACTTACGTTGATCCACCAAAGATGAACCTTTTATTGAGACAATCATAAAAGTACATTAAACATTTGTATCGACATTAGCTCTGATTTAATAACTACTGTAGACAAGAATTCAAATTGAAAACAAACAGACAAGTTATGTTTAACTTCCTGTTGGCATATTTACTTAAAAGTTTACTGGTTTAAGAAAATAAGAATAAGGAGGAAGGATTAGAATGAAAGCTAAGTTTAACAGAAGTTAATTATTTTGAAATGCGACAGGGTGATACTTTTCCCAACAAGTCCGGCTGGACTCCTCGCACGTTCAGCATACTATCTACGATTCTTTATCTGGTGACGACACGTCTCTTGGAGATAAGAGCTGAGAAGTTGTGGACATTTAACAGACTGTGTTGTCCAGTTGACGTCCAGTTTAAACTTCTCCCGCGTGTATGCTGATTCAATGATACGAGCAAGAGCGCCTTTCCCGACAGGAACAAGGCCATGTCCTAGCTGGTTTCAAAATAAAACTTTCAGAAAACAAATTCTTTCAAACAGAAATGAGTGAGTTACAGCGATGCTCTGCTGTAACTCTGGCTGAGAAACGCAGGTCTAATTGACAAATGACCACAACGTTTCACAATTTTTCAGAGAAAAACAAGTTGGTCAGTTTGTTCTCTCTTTTACACTAACCAGTTTACAGGAAGTGTCCCTTTAAGAAGGGGGTGTGACTTAGTCAAATACTTCCTGCTCATTGGTTGTTTTAGAAAGTAAAGGAAGGGTTTTTCAGTTCCCATAGTGGAAGATCTCTGAAGGACACTAGGAAAATAATAATAATAATAATAATTAATTCAATTTATAACGCACTTTTCATTACTGAAAATCTCAAAGTGCTACACATATATTGAATGCTACACACATTCATAAACCGGTGGCGGCAGACTACCATGCAAGGTGCTTTCCAGTCCTACCGGAAAACTGTTTAGAGAACCGGCCAGATGGACTGGTTCGTACAGAGAATATTATGGCTAACTTACAGACAAAGCAGAGAAGGAAGTTAACAGTTTTACCCTGACTTGTACCTTAGATTCAAAGCACACTTGTACTGCATACTAAACCAGCGGAAGGGTCAAACTCATGCAAGTAACAGATCATCATTAAATGACAAAAATATACAGTACTGTTGAGCAATTCTGAATTAACACAAATTAAAAGGAAGTCTTTCTGATTGATTTGTGTTTCTTAATTCAAAACAATTGTAACAAAATAGTGTCCACTTGTCTTCCTTCCGGCTAGAAATAGTCGGACTCACCTCAACGCATGGCTCTGGCTCGGGAACCAGTTTCCTTGAGAGGGGTTGGACACTGTTCCACTCTGGAGTTGCCCCTGGTGAGAGGCGCCGAGCAGGAGTGGGCATACTTGTTGCCCCCCATCTTGGTGCCTGTACGTTGGGGTTCACCCCGGTGAACGAGAGGGTAGCCTCCCTTCGCCTACGTGTGGGGGGACGGGCTCTGACTGTTGTTTGTGCCTATGCGCCAAACGGCAGCGCAGATTACCCACCCTTTTTGGAGTCCTTGGAGGGGGTATTGGAGGGTGCGCCTCCTGGGGACTCCCTTGTTCTGCTGGGGGACTTCAACGCTCACGTGGGCAATGACAGTGAGACCTGGAGGGGTGTGGTTGGGAGGAACGGCCCCCCTGATCTGAACCCGAGTGGTGTTCTGTTGTTGGACTTCTGTGCTCGTCATGGATTGTCCATAACGAACACCATGTTCAGGCATAAGGGTGTCCATATGTGCTCTTGGCACCAGGACACCCTAGGTCGTAGCTCGATGATCGACTTTGTTGTCGTCTCATCTGATCTGCGGCCGCATGTCTTGGACACTCGGGTGAAGAGAGGGGCGGAGCTGTCAACTGACCACTACCTGGTGATGAGTTGGCTCCGATGGTGGGGGAGGATGCCGGTCAGACCTGGCAGACCCAAACGTATTGTGAGGGTCTGCTGGGAACGTCTGGCAGAGTCTCCCGTAAGACGGAGCTTTAACTCCCACCTCCGGGAGAGCTTTGAACACGTTCCGAGGGAGGCGGGGGACATTGAGCCCGAGTGGGCCATGTTCCGCGCCTCTATTGTCGAGGCAGCTTATCAGAGTTGTGGCCGCAAGGTTGTTGGTGCCTGTCGTGGTGGCAACCCTCGAACCCGGTGGTGGACACCGGCGGTGAGGGATGCTGTCAAGCTGAAGAAGGAGTCCTATTGGGCCTTTTTGGCCTGTGGGACCCCGGAAGCAGCAGATAGGTACCGGCAGTCCAAGCGGCATGCGGCTCGGGTGGTTGCTGAGGCAAAAACTCGGGCGTGGGAGGAGTTCGGAGAGGCCATGGAGAATGACTTCCGTACGGCTTCGAGGCGATTCTGGTCCACCATCCGGCGTCTCAGGGGGGGAAAGCGGTACGCGACCAACACCATTTATGGTGGGGATGGCGTGCTGTTGACCTCAACTCGGGATGTTGTGAGTCGGTGGGCGGAATACTTCGAAGACCTCCTCAATCCTACTGGCACGTCTTCCACTGAGGAAGCGGAGCCTGGGGATTTTGGGTCGGGCTCTCCAATCTCTGGTGCTGAGGTCGCCAAGGTGGTTAAAAAGCTCCGTGGTGGCAGGGCTCCGGGGGTGGATGAGATTCGTCCTGAGTTCCTTAGGGCTCTGGATGTTGTGGGGTTGTGTTGGCTTACGCGACTCTGCAATATCGCGTGGACATCGGGGGCAGTTCCCTTGGATTGGCAGACTGGGGTGGTGGTTCCCCTATTCAAAAAGGGGGACCGTAGGGTGTGTTCCAACTATAGGGGGATCACACTCTTAAGCCTCCCTGGTAAGGTCTATTCAGGGGTTCTGGAGAGGAGGGTCCGTCGGATAGTCGAACCTCGGATTCAGGAGGAGCAGTGTGGTTTTCGTCCTGGTCGTGGAACACTGGACCAGCTCTACACCCTCAACAGGGTCCTGGAGGGTGCGTGGGAGTTTGCCCAACCAGTTTACATGTGCTTTGTGGACTTGGAGAAGGCATTCGACCGCGTCCCTCGGGGGGTTCTGTGGGGGGTACTCCGGGAGTATGGGGTACCAGGCCCTTTGATATGGGCTGTTAGGTCCCTGTACGACCGGTGTCAGAGCATGGTCCGCATCGCTGGCAGTAAGTCAGGCTCGTTTCCGGTGAGAGTTGGACTCCGCCAAGGTTGCCCTTTGTCACCGATTCTGTTCATAACTTTTATGGACAGAATTTCTAGGCGCAGCCAAGGTGTTGAGAGGATCCGTTTTGGTGGCCTTAGAATCGCTTCTCTGTTTTTTGCAGATGATGTGGTCCTATTGGCTTCATCAGATCGTGATCTACAGCTTTCGCTGGAGCGGTTTGCAGCTGAATGTGATGCGGCCGGGATGAGGATCAGTTCCTCCAAATCCGAGGCCATGGTCTTGAGCCGGAAAAGGGTAGCATGCCTTCTCCGGGTCGGGGAGGAGGTCCTGCCCCAAGTGGAGGAGTTTAAGTATCTCGGGGTCTTGTTCACGAATGAGGGAAAACTGGAGCGTGAGATCGATAGGCGGATAGGTGCAGCGTCCGCAGTGAAGCGGGTGCTGTACCGGTCTGTCGTGGTGAAGAGAGAGCTGAGTCAAAAGGCAAAGCTCTCAATTTACCGATCGATCTACGTTCCCACCCTCATCTATGGTCATGAGCTCTGGGTTATGACCGAAAGAACGAGATCTCGGATACAAGCGGCTGAAATGAGTTTTCTCCGCAGGGTGTCTGGACTCTCCCTTAGAGATAGGGTGAGAAGCTCAGTCATCCGGGAGGGACTCGGAGTAGAGCCGCTGCTTCTCCACATCGAGAGGAGCCAGTTGAGGTGGCTCGGGCATCTGGTTAGGATGCCTCCTGGACGCCTCCCTGGTGAGGTGTTCCGGGCATGTCCCACCGGGAGGAGACCCAGAGGAAGACCCAGGACACGCTGGAGGGATTACAGGAAGCCCTCGAGTTACGTCAGGGATTGGGACCTACGTGTGTGACTTACGCCAAAAATACACTACACGCGTTGCAGCTCCGCCCCGCTCCGGTCCGACCTCCGCAGCAAATACGCACCCATTATAATCAATGAGAGCGTTTACACTGGCTCCGCACGGCGGCAGCGAGCTGCGGAGAGCGGACGGCAGTCCGTCAAAATTAGAAATTTTTCTATTTCTGCCGGACGCCGGAGCTGTGCCGGAGTCAACTTTTGAAGATTACGTCGCACCAACAGGAAAAGGAACGAGCACAACTTCCGTATTTACAAAATAAAATCACCACGGGCGGACTAATCCTAGCTCTATACGGATTTATTTGTACAAAAATGCTGTCAAACTATCATTTATGACTACGCCTACAAACGCAATACAAGAAATAAAAAGAAATACAAGAAATAAATAAAGTATTTTATTCTGAAATGTAATACATCACTTCCTGTTGCTCAAACCATGTCCTGTAGCTCATTTACGAGAGAATATCAAGGCAGCAGTATCTACAGTTGTTCTCTTTCTTCCACCGAGTGAATTGTTTTGTTCTGACTTCATTATTTATCACTTGATTTATCGCGCGATCTCGCAATTCCCGCACATGCGTCTCGGAGCAGCGCATCCACTCGGACCTGAGCTGAGCGCAGGTAGTGGAAATTGGACTCGCACAGCTGCGACCTGCGGAGCGGGGCGGAGCGGAGCCGCGTGTAGTGTATTTTTGGCTTTAGGTCGATGTTGTCGTACCTCGCGGACCAAAAACACCTGCCTGTCGTAGGTCCGCGTTTCTGACATAGGTCGCGGCTATACCGCTAACGGAGCGCCGCACACATATTTAATGGCATGAGACTGAACAAGCAGACATACTAGGCCATGAACATGCACAGAACTGTACAGTAAATGAATACAGTACTGTACAATAAATAAAAAATATAATGTCTTACTTTGAGCTGGTCAAAGCCTGCCTTCGTCTTTTAGCATCAGCTCGGGTGCGAGCTCCCCCAGCTTCCTTACGCTCCACACGCACACACGTGGTCAAAACTGTTTAAAAGAATGACTGTTAGCTTCTTAACTTCATACATTTGGAGCCAGAAAAAAAAAAACTTACTGAAAGCCGTTTCTCCGCGATGTTCCTCCATCCAAAACAAGCTCGGCGTTAGCTACGGTTAGGCCCCGCCATTAGCAGCAATGGTTAGCATGTCAGTTCATTCAAAAAGGCTGTCGGCTTTGTATCTCCGCGTTAGCTCGGTGTCCCCCGACTGCCAGGCGGACATTTGCGGCGAGCTCCCGGCCGCAGATGGCCCCTCCGCGGCATGTCGGCTCGGTGTCTTCGCCTGTGTTAGCTGCTCTGTTAGCTGCTGTCGTTAGCATGTCGGGCGGCGTTGTTGGAGCGATCACGGGGCGATCGGCGGCTGCTCCTCCGGGCCTGAGACGTCCACAGAGTTGACCGAGTGTTTCCAGCAAATTTATCCGTATGAGGCAACCCTGAACGGACACACGGTCCTCTAAAGCCAGCTGACAGGAGCGTCTAGAGCTCCATTGACCGCAGTAGACAATTGTAAAATGGCGACCGGAAACGACCGGAAGTTGCGTAAATACGATCAAATTGTAATAAAAACGAAATATTAATAATTATACTTTATTTATAAAGCCATTTAAAACAACCACAGCTGCAACAAAGTGCTATACACATGAAATTAATAACATAAAAAAAAAAAAAAAAAATAATAATAATATATTTTTTTTAATCATATTTTTATTAAATATGATAAAATCGTAAGTCTGAGTTGCCGTAGGTCGCGGGTGACGTAGGTCGAGGGTTTGCTGTATGTTTCTCGGCTGGCCTGGGAGCGCCTTGGGATTCCCCCAGAGTAGCTGCTCCAAGTGGCTGGGAAGAGGGAAGTCTGGGCCTCCCTATTTAGGCTGCTACCCCCGCGACCCGACCCCAGACAAGCGGAAGAAAATGGATGGATGGATGGATGTCTCCTTCAGAGCTCGAGAAAAGTGTAACACTCAGAGTTTCAGAGAGATGTGAAGAGGTTTAAATCTAGTAACGGACATGAGAGTGCTGTATTACTACAAGAGCAAAAAGAGTAACTTTTCACAATCTACAAATATCTAGAACATTAAACACTTAACTTAGCACTTTGAGATTTTCATTAATGAAAAGTGTGTTATAAATTAAATTCATTATTATTATTATTATTATAAAAGTTTTAGTATATTATATATCATGGAGACTGATGAAACAATGGTCTCTTTTGATGTCACATGTTTGATGTTTGATGTCTTTACGTGCATTCCTGTTGATGAAGCAGTAGAGGTGGTCTGTTTAAGGTTAAAATCAGACACCACTCTGAGCAACAGGACCACACTTTCCACAGAACAACTGTGTCAACTCTTGAAACTGTGCCTGCAGTCAACCTACTTCACATATGGGGAGCAATATTATAGGCAGAAACATGGGTGTGCTATGGGGTCTCCAGTTTCTCCTATTGTTGCCAACCTGTACATGGAGGAGGTAGAAAAGAGAGCCTTGACGTCCTTTTCAGGGAGACCACCAAGTCATTGGTTCAGGTATGTTGACGACACCTGGGTTAAAATTAAATCTCAGGAAGTCCAACATTTCACTGATCACATCAACTCTGTGGATAAATATATCAAGTTCACACGAGAAGATGTAAAAAATGGCAGGTTGGCTTTCTTGGACTGTGAGGTCTCAGTTTCTGATAGAGGAAATTTGCAAACTGAGGTGTACCGCAAACCCACACACACAGACCAGTATTTACAGTTTGACTCCCATCACCCTCTGGAGCACAAGTTAGGAGTCATCAGGACTCTGTACCACAGAGCAGACAGCGTCCCCACTAACTCAGCAGCCAGACAGAAGGAGAAATCACACACAAAACAGGCTCTAGAGAAATGTGGATATCCTAACTGGGCCTTCCTGAAAGCAGAGAAGAAACCCAAACAGGACTCCAGCCAGCCATCAGGTGAAAAGAAGGAACCCAGACCCAGACCAGTGGTCATTCCGTATGTTGCGGGAGTTTCAGAGACATTGAGACGTTTATTTTCTAAACACAACGTCCCAGTGGCTTTTAAACCCCAAAATACATTACGGCAAAGACTGGTTCATCCCAAAGATCCAG
>JBBPBX010014555.1:0-10712 GCA_038048925.1 Garcialebias charrua
GAAAAAAGCTGAACTGGTAAAGTTTTCAATGTGCAAGATAAATCAAAAATAACATCAATATTTTTAATTTTAGAGCTGGAGGCCAGATATGCCATTCAAAATATGGAGCATTGTTGATCATTGTCCATTGATCACTGACTAACTTTAAGATGTATTTATGTCAATCAGGACAATAAGGAGATTCATAATGTACATTTTATGAGTTGATATAATTTTTTTTTACTACACAGAAAATATCAGCTAGTTTGTACAATGCTATTCCTCATAAGGTGTTGCACTGTGATGAACCAGTTCCTCTTGTTCCGAAACTAAAGTAAGAGCAAGAAAAACAATAGATTTAAAAAATGAATTTAAAGTTATTTTTAGACAATTCTAGAGCCTGAAAAAAAAAAGAAGAAATAAATCCTTGACGAGAAACAGAACTCAGTTCAGGCCTAGCCTGGTTAAAACCAGACCCTTGTACTTCACTTCGCTTTGTACTAGGGTCTGGCATTTCTCCCATAGACAAGGATATCTCCGGTAGATTTTTGACCGGAGCAATCAGAGAACAGAAGGCGGAGTTTTGAACGACGTCGACTGACGTCGTCATTCAAAATGGCTGCCGCCACGAAGGAATTTTCAATAAAACAAGGTAAAAAACTATTATTTCTCTGCTGATAAAAAATATATTTCTTAGCTGACGTTATATCAGAAGTGCTCCTGAGCTTAACAGTTCCTAAATCAATTCACGAAATGGTCAAATTTGCTGGATTTAAATAGTTTCGGTTTGACATTTTCCAAACAGCCTCGGGTGCGCTACGAAAATAAATGATAAAAAATCGAATTTTATCTCAAATGTTTCATCTAGGCCAACAGTCAGTAAATTAGAGCCATATAATTACACACTGGTGGCAGAAAAAATATCCACCGAGTGGTTTCTGAGCAATTTATCTGAATAGCCTGGCCTCGCCAGGCTAAACTAACAAAACTCCACCTTCTGTTCTCTGATTGGTCCATTCAAAAATCTGCCGGAGAAATCGTTGTCTATGGGACAAGTTCCAGACCCTAGTACAAAGCGAAGTGAAGTACAAGGGTCTGGTTTTAACCAGGCTAGTTCAGGCCCAGCAGGTGCAACAAAAAGTGGAAAAAGTAAAAATGTCTACAAAACAGAAAAAGATAAATTCCAAAACGATCACTCATAGACGATAGAGTAAAATAATAATGTAAATGATTCATAACATGACAGAGAATCGGTCTTTTGCACGTGACGTCACGGCTCATATCTTTTTGCACTTACGGTCGCCATTTTCCGGGGATACCCGTTCATTTAAACAGAGGAAGTCCATGTTAAACACAGTGCGATACAGAACAATAACATCAGCAAAATGCAAACTAAATATAAAAATGAGCAGAAGCCTTATAGAGAGAAACTCAACCTTGAAGCCAGAGAACGTTACATGGTGAAGTTAGCTTCAATTAACAACATTGATCCTTACGAGGTAGCAGCTAAGGCATGGACTTCCTCTGTTTAACTGAACGGGTATCCCCGGAAAATGGCGACCGGGAGTGCAAAATGTCACGTGTCTGCAAAAGACCGATAACATCACAGATGTCAAAAGTAGAATTAATTAATTANTAAATAAATGACACAATTTATTAATATAAATGTTTTAATATAAAACAATTATTAATATAAATTTTAAGTCAAACGTTAGAAAAACTGTGCTTTCAATAGAGCTTGGAATCGTGACGTCAGCGGACCGGGATCGCGCAAAGCATCCCGGGACTTTAGGACACGGAGTCTGACGTGACCGGGGTTTGCGTTAGTTGTAGTGTGTTATCCTAGGTGAAATACGCTGAAATGGTGACTGCTTGTTGTGTTGTGAACTGTCACAATCGTTCTCACGATCGCAGGGGGAGCCGTATTGCAAATGGAGTCCGTTTTTTCATCTTTCCGGCATGAAAACAACACAGAGGAACACAGGTTGCTGAGCTAACAGAGACATGGTGACATGACCTGTTAAACGAACAAACATCACTTTCAGGAGTATTTCCAGACACATGTTTGTGTGTTCGAAGCATTTCCACACAGGTAAGGTTTAAATAAATAATATTACACTTATTAACTGCTCATATGTAACACAGGATCGTTTACAAACAGCTAGCTGGCTGGCTAGCTAGATCATCTAATCAAGTTCTTTTATCTCTTCTTAGGCAAGCCAGCGTATGAATTCCTACATTGTGATCCTGACTGGGTACCCTCTTTACATCTCGGGCACACCGAAGTCAAAACAATGAACACTGCCCGATTTGCCCGTCGGACCAAGAGACACAAATCAACCACAGAGGTCAACACTGCACCTGCCACACCACCAGATCTGCGTAGCCAGACATCAGAGATGGATGAAACTGCTCCTCCAGGTGTAGCTGCTCAGAGTTTTTCTGAGGATGAAACAGCCCAGGGGTCCGACGTGGTTCAAGGTGTACAGAGGTCCGAGGTGGATGAAACCGGCGCGGGGTCAAAGGGTGATGAAGCTGCACTAAAGGACAGTGCTGAAACACTGCAGGAATGTGGACTGTGTGTCCTCAGAGGTGCTGAAATTAATCGCTTGCTGGAGGAAAACAGGATCCTGAAGGAAGAGCTGTCCCAAAAGAAAATGAATGAGCAATTCTTAAAAGATGATGCAATTGTCAAGTATTACACTGGGCTTCCATGTTTGGCTGTTGTGATGGGTGTGCTGGCTCAGCTGCTTCCCTGTCTTCCACAGCCTGGAAGAAATCTTTCACATTTTCAGATGCTCCTTCTAACTTTAATGCGCTTGAGGCTTAATCTGCTAATCCAGCACATTGCACACCTGTTCTGCATCAACCGAAAGCTTGTGTCCACCACATTTAGAAAGACTATAGGTGTAATGTTTACACACCTCAGCCCTTTGGTGCACTGGCCAGAGAGACATTGTTTGCAAGGCCCCAGTGTTGTTTTGAAAATATGAATTATTATCTGTGTGAACATTGACTGATGAACTGAACGTGAAAATGTATCTACTTTTGCCCAAGTGTTACTTCGATGCTGCATGCTGTAAATAAATGATTGCAGATTAATTCAGTTTGTAGTCTCTTGTGAAATAATGTTGAACATGTCTAAGTTACAGTAACACAACAGATCAACCGAGTTTAAGATTATCCGTCACCACATGGGTAAAATATGTGACATTTGTAGTGTTAACAAGAATAAATACAGTTCAAATACAATAAACACAGAAAATGAAAACTTCTTGCAGATATACCCTGATGCATGCTCAATAATCCAGGTAGAAAAATCTAAAAAAGCTAAGTCTGGTCCTCTGGACATTCAAAAGTTGAATGTCCAGAGGACCAGACTTAGCTTTTTTAGATTTTTGCAGATATATTTCACATTAACAATGTGCTAAAATTACATGTTAAGGTGCAATTTTATCTGATATTTGCACAACAAAGTGAGTTTTAGAAAATGTAAGCATGCTTTGCAACTAATGAGAACTAGGACCAATGAAATATCAAACAAAAATTTTGAGAATAAATTCTGATTCCCGAACCACTGAGCCAGAATAAAAAACAAATTAGCAATAGTACCTTTGCTTATTCATCATCATCAACTTTATTCAACAGACTTGTGGTCCACAAAATTAAACATAACACACACAACACATACAGAAAGAATAAATTGTAATCATTGCATAAAAAACCTGCATAAAGTCAGAAAGCAGTGCTTAGCTGCCACTTCCTCATTCTTCAACATATCCCTCCCTCCATATGCTGCACCTAGCTAGGAAATTAGCTGTCAGTGACAACTGATTCAGCAAGACATTTTTGTGCATGTGGCACATAACCACGGCTCAGTCTCCGACGGTGCCTGAGTGAGCCCCACGCATGTCAAGTGGAACCACTGGATTTTGCAGTTCTCATTGTCACAGGCCACCATGTCATCCTTCTCCTCAGGACCTTTGCAAAGGCACCACAAACGTTTTTTTGCTATTTTCTGTTTTTTCCGTTTTGGACCAGATGAGTGTTGCTCTGATAAAGGATTATCACAGGTTGTAGAGGCGGCCGCTCTGGTAGTGACATGCTACAAGTTCTGGTAAACACACCTTCAAAAAAAACTCCTGTGATTTTGTCAAAAGGGTGGTCCAGAAGGTCACATTGGGAAATACTCGTACAACAACACAGTCTTTCTGTGACCACACCACAAAGTCACAAAAAGCTGACTTGGTCACAAACATCTGCATTTGTACCTGCCTGTAGTATTTGTGTGTTTGCTTCAAGTTTAATTTCCCATCACTTTGATAAAGACAAAAGTTGCTGTCATCTGCACAGGCCTGCATGATGAAGTTGTCGCGGTGCTTAAATGGGCATTTTATTTCCAGACATCCTTTCTCACAACATGAGCAGTGGATGATGCCATCTGGAGATGCACCAACCTCTGGAAATTCTGGATTTATTATAAATCCATTTTTCTAGGTTGAAGGTGTCATGCTGCGATGCTGACAGTTTGACATACGTTTCCCTTGCTTGCTCTTCATGATCGACCCCCCATTTCATGGCAGCTGTGCTTGTTGTTTTTCTGGGGTAGCACACATTGCGCACAGATGACAGAGCTGGTCTGGTGACACTGGAGGACATAACAGCAGAGGCATTAGACTGTGCACAGTCTACTTGTCCCGTGGAACGTAGAATCACCCATGGTTGGAGTGGTGCTTCATTCAGGCGCTGAGAGTGCAGAACCTAGGGGGAAAAATAGAAAATTTCTGCTACATTAATCAACATAAAATTGTAAAATCCATTACCTTCACATCACTACTTTTTCCATAGGTTAGGTTACAAATACAGTACATTCTAAAAACCTAATAAAACTTATGGTAAATAGCCTGTTCTAAAGTAGCAGAAAAGGTATAAATTAATATTATATTGGATGGATGAATGTGTGGATGGCTGGATGGATGTATGAATGTGTGGATGGATGGATGGCTGGATGTATGAATGTGTGGATGGATGGTATGAATGTGTGGATGGATGGATGGCTGGATGTATGAATGTGTGGATGGATGGATGTGTGGATGGATGGATGAATGTGTGGATGGATGGATGTGTGGATGGATGGATGGATGTATGAATGTGTGGATGGATGGATGTATGAATGTGTGGATGGATGAATGTGTGGATGGCTGGATGAATGTGTGGATGGATGGATGGATGGATAGCTGGATGTATGAATGTGTGGATGTTTGAATGTGTGGATGGATGGCTGGATGGATGAATGTGTGGATGGATTGATGAATGTGTGGATGGATGGATAGCTGGATGTATGAATGTGTGGATGTTTGAATGTGTGGATGGATGGCTGGATGGATGAATGTGTGGATGGATTGATGGATAGCTGGATGTATGAATGTGTGGATGGATGTATGAATGTGTGGATGGATGGATGGATGGATGAATGTGTGGATGGATTGATGAATGTGTGGATGGATGTGCAGATGGGTGGGTTAGAACCCATTAGAACAATTTAAAAACTTTGTGGACATCTGTTTTGTAAACAAACCTCCTCAACAAAATCATTATCAATTTTGGAACAAGGGCAGATAAAATAATGTTCTTCATGGCAGCTTATCTTTTTAAGGGGTCACTAGAAAAACTCGGGGTGATTTACTTTGATCCGTTTTTCTAAAAATTGTCTCAAAACGCATCTACAAAAATTAAAAACTCATCACAGCAGTTTGAGAAGAAAATGGCAGCAGCTGCGACATGTCAACGTCCCTGTGTGTTCACCTACCTTCGTGAGAACAACAGTTTTTTGGTCGTTGACTTGAGAAATCTGCAGGTCCTGCACCCATCCATTTGTGAACTGAAGATGACTTTCCAGAGATTTATAATTCCTGAACTGCTCACATGTGTAGGCACTCAGACCGCACACAAGGTAGCTCATGTCGGGAGCTGCGGTAGCTCGTTGAAATCACCGGTCCACTGCCTGTGCTCATCTGGATCCAGCCCAATGGAATCAATTTTAACAAGATAGCGCTGCTTCGCTTCTTTGTTCAGTTTGTCGCGGTAACGAATCTTTATCTTCTGTTTCTCGCGGTCCGTGTTTGTTCTTCGTGTGGTGTTTTACGCCATGTTTGTTTTGGTCAGGGGTGTCCTAAAACATGGCGGCGTCGCATTCGTCGTGACGTCATTGCCCAAGCTCTATTTGACATGACGTCATTTTCCCTCGACATCTACAACTTCCGTCAACAAACCCGTGCTGCATTCATTGACATTGGATTTAGGGCTTTCATGGAGAATGATGTGAGACATAAAAAGTTTTTTTTTTCCGTGGCACCACGAAACTTCCTTATGAAAATGATTTGAGTATTTTGTGTAATTTTCTCAAAAAACATCTAACTCCAAACAAGTTGTTTCACTCGTTTCTATCTTTCAATATATAGGAAAGTTGGAGCGCATTAAATTAAAATTTTCATCAGTCGGACAAGCTAAATTACACTTGGAAATTCCTTGTAAGCAAATTTGGAGTCATTTCTTTTTTTTGTGCGGAAATTATGTTGAACAAAATTAATTAATTACGCGATTTTGTGTTGAGAGATTTTGTTGCCGAGGGACATTGAATGCAGCATCGCTCGCCGTGTTTCTTTGAAGATGACGGTTAACTAAAGTGTCTTCTCTCTGCGACAAAAGACGGTTCAAAATGAACTACGGGCGCTTTGCTTGTTTGATTTTGTGCGCGTTTGGCCCTTGTTTGGCTTCAAAACCGAACTTCGTTCTTCTCTTCGCAGATGATTTGGGTTTCGGGGACTTGGGCTGTTACGGACATCCCAGTTCACTCACTCCTAACCTGGACCGCCTGGCAGCTGCAGGACTCCGCTTTACGGATTTTTATAGCACGTCTCCGGTCTGCAGCCCGTCCAGGTATCCAGCCGTGCTAAATATGACCGACTGTGACTGTAGCAGAACATTTAATGTAGAATTAATGACTGCTTTGACTTACAACATCGTTAGAATTGAATAAGTGGTTAAAATACCTGCTGATTTCTTATATGATATTTTTGAAAGACAGTTTTTGGGCGTCTTCACAGGTAAATTGGTGGAATTGGTTACTGCTGTTGATCAAAACATTATTGTTTAAGTATTTTTGTTCATTTAGAAAAGCTTTCAATACTATTGATCATACCATTCTAGAGGACCAGCATTACAGTGGGTGTGCTATTTAAATTCATTCATTCAACCTTTATTTATACAGGCTAGCCTCGTTGAGTCACGGGGACTCATTTACAAGAGGGACCTGTGACCGTGTAAAGTGAATTTCAATATTCTCTTCAATAAACATTATAAATGTCATAATTGTAATCTTGTAAATGAGTAAAAAGTCTCAAAATTGTAGCTCAATTAATTTTGGAGTTATAGAGCAAACTGTGTATAAAGATATTTCTGTTTCAGGATTTTTTAGGCGTGTTTTAAATGTGACCGCGTTTCGTCACGCGGTCTTCTTAAGTATAGCCCCACCCCCTGCAGCTCCAGCCGTATAAATTCGCCTCGGTGGAGCCGTTCACTCGCGAATCGCAGATAGCATCAGATAGCAATAGCATAGATATTTTGTTCATTGTTAGCTAGCTAATCAATTATGCCTCGTTCGTGCATCTTCCCTGGATGTCGCAATGGTCAGGGCACCCGTACAAATCATAACGTGTTTTTATACCGCGTGGTTTTATACCGAGTATCTGTAATGCCTGGATAGGTCAATGGATAAAGCGTTTGCCTTCCGTCCCAAACCTTATGGGTTCAATTCCCGCATGGTACAACTTTTTTTTTTTTTTTTATTCATTCCAGATTAAAAACACACAAGAAAACTATTTACAAAAACAGCGTAACTCTTGGAAAAAGTAGCTGCTGTTACAGACAGAACTCAGATAAAAACAGAGCAGGTTTACTGGCTCTGCTGTCTGCCTCCAGGGTTGCCAGATCTCCAGACCGAAAGAAGCGATCAGCTCCTTCAAAACAAGCACAAACAAGCGACTCGCTCTTTCAAAAAAAGCCCAAAAAAAGCACCCCATCCCATTGTGTAAAAAAAGGCAGTTTTAAACAGTATAAACATATTTATTATGGCATTACATATAACAAGCAAAATTATACATTAAAGAACGTATTCAGTCTAAAAAATAAAAATACATTTTGCATTTTTCTCCCATCTGTGGTCGTGGTCAGATCCAGTCTTGAAGAGCACGCTCTTTCTCCCAATCTTTATTATATTTTTTTCCATATTTACCCCACTTAGAGCTCATATTAGCGTTGTCTTGTCTAGACATTTCACTAAATTCTTTAGTTTGTAGCAGGTCGCTTTTGTAAATGAGCCCTCGAGGCTCAATGAGATTTACCTGACTAAATAAAGGTTGAATGAATGAATGGACAAAGAATAAATAACAATGTTGCATTCGCGTGTAGTCGGATGTCCCGTGAAGAAACACGGTTTTTAATTTTAAACTCACTTTGAAAGTAATTTTCATTAATTTATCATTTTGTTTGCTAAAAACTAACATAGTTGAATGATACAAGATATATATGTTGTGTCACTATATGCTGCTCATGCTGACTCATCATTAATTGCTCGCGCTTATATAGTTTTACCGGCTCTGACTGTCGCTTGCGCCAACTGCACCTGAACGTAACATCCGCCTTGACGTAACATACGTGGAAGGGGGCGTGACAAACTACCTACCACTCGCATTACTGCTCGACTGAAAAACAAGCACAAATAAGCGACTCAATGTCCGCGAGAAGCCCAAAAAACCGCCACAAGCGGCTGATCAAATTTGAAAGCGACTCCAGGGAAAAACAAGCCCAATGCCGCTTGAAATAAGCGGACTTGGCAACTATGTCTGCCTCTCCACACACAGCTCAGCTGCAGGCCGCAGTACTGCGCTGAAACCACGCCCACGCGCTGACACGCCCCCACAGTTTCAGACCAAGGGAAAATTATGTTTTTTCATGATTTTTGAGACTTAATTTAATAAGGAAAACAATGTTTTTAATCAGTCAGATTCATATGGGTGATAACACATATTTATGCCATGTGACAAACTAAAAACACACATTTAATTTCACTTTACACGGTCTTTAACAGAAAACAATTTGTGCAAATTATCCGACCTTTGCAATATTACATGTAGAGTCCCTCAGTGTTCTATACTTGGACCAAAGTTATTTATTCAGTATGTGAATGACATCCTTAAAGGTCCACTGACATCATCTTACAACTTTGCATGAAATGATAGAAGATATATATATATTATCATTCAACTATGTTCTTTTTTGCAAACAAAATTATAAATTAATGAAAATTCCATCCAAACTGAGTCTGAAAGGAAAACCCACTTTTCTCTCTGAAGTTTCCGACTACAAGCAAATGCAACATTTGTGACGTAGGAAGGAGGACCGTCAGTCTGCGTCTGTCATTTAAGCTAGATTCATACTCGACGCGTCGCGCAACGTGCGAGCTCCAAAAATGACGCAATTTCACAGTCCCCGCCCCTGCGCGTTGGCCCCGCGCGTGGGATTAGCGCGTGACGTGCACCTCTGAATTTTTGAAACTCCGCAAGCCTCTGCGCGCGCGGTGGGCGCTACGATTTGATTGACAGGTCCCCACCGACAGCCTTCACCCTCTTCACGCCGGAGCCTGCAGCTGTTTGCGCCGCTGTGGTCGTAGAGACGGAGTCGCGACGCATGGAGGAATGTTTTGTGACACAAAATGTATTAAATTCTCCTTCATTCCTGATCTGGAGTCGGACTTTTCTTTTGTTTTTTCGCCAAAAGTCACGTGATCGCTTTCTCCTCCGCTGACTCCATGCATTAAAGCCGCAAATAAAGACAACAGTTCAGCACGCGAGCGGAAAGCTATTTGTTTTTGTTGTGTGATTTCAAACAGTTCTTCTTCTACGGTAGATTTCTTCTTCTACGCCTTTCTTGCAACATATGCACAGGTTTTAGAGGGTACTGCCTCCTGCTGGTCCGTAAAAGAACAGCACTTTGCCATGCGCCTTCGTGCGTCAACCATAAACACAGAGGCGACACTGTGAACGCATTTCGCCGCACGGCTGATGTGCACGCGCGGCGCGCACGCTCCAGCCTGCAGACCAAAGCCAAAGTCTAACTCAGCCTTTATTAACGCATATTCATTCTCATCCAGATCGCCTTTTTTGTTGTTGTTGTAAGACTTAGAAAAATGCTGGTTCAGTGTGTCGCCTTTGGGTGTTCTAATATCATCAGTGAACAAGTGAGCCTTTTCACTTTCCCAAAAGATGAAAGACCTTAGTCAAAAATGGAATAAATAAAGCTGCATCCTTTCGGACTGAGCTCCCTGTTTCCTGAACAGGTAAGAGTCAAATACATACGGGTGCAGACCTAAATTAGAACCTGCTGTTTCTGCTCATCTAACTTCCTGCTTCCAAAACTAAAGACAAATACCGGTAGCTCAAATCTTAACTTAGATTGATAATTTTGTTGTTTTATTTCTTGTTCGCCATGAATATTTATATGGGGCGTTCTAAAGACGTTCTTACTCCTACGTCACAAATGTTGCATTCGCTTGTAGTCGGAAATTTCAGAGAGAAAAGTGCTTTTTCTTTTCAGACTCAGTTTGGATGGAATTTTCATTAATTTATAATTTTGTTTGCAAAAAAGAACATAGTTGAATGATAATATATATATAT
>JBBPBX010014555.1:17166-29731 GCA_038048925.1 Garcialebias charrua
CACAGCGTCTTCCTTCAGTCTCATACACTTTTCCCCTTAAATCCAAATGCCTGCATCATTGCTGACTCGTAGTCTTCCGGTTTAAAGTGTTTTGAACACAAAACACTGCTACGCGATGGAGCAATGAAGTCAGCTCGTTTGACTTGAACAAACTTTATCCATGCATTCTGAATCCTTTTGATTTTGGGGAAATAATGAACACTAACGCCATCCTTCGAGGTATTGCTGCAGAACTGGGCAACACATCGGTTCAGCATTTTCTTAGTTGTATTCGTAACTACTCTGGTCAGAAATAAGAAAGCTACGTTGATGCATGATGCTCGTTATAACTCAGTCTCCGTCTCAAGATGGATCCTTCAGTGACGTCAATGCCCATATATGGAGAGGGACACATTAAGCCGGAGCTGCTGTGTTAAAATCTCCTTTAAGTCATGAAATAACACATTTATGCTGGTGAAGATTCTCAGCGTTATTTCTCTACAATATCAATAAAACGCTCCTGTTTTATTATTTAAGTCACTACTACATATTAATGGCAATGCAATTTGAAAACATGGTGGGTGTTGTCCCTTAAATAAGTACTGTATTGACCTTTTTCACACGTAAAGTATTTTATTTCATCAGCCTAATAAAACACTTTGGATGTTCATCATTAATAATTTTCACAAGTTTATTCAGACGTGCACAAGATAACAGACAGTGCATGCTTCATCTTTATTATTAGTACCAGAAAAGAACAAAGTAAGCCATACCAATATTAATAGTAAGTTTTCTTTCAGTGTGTTTAATGAGCTTAGTAATTTATATTACAGTGTGCAGTGTTAGTACTCCAATGGAAAGTATAAATATCAATTTTCTGTGTGATAAAGCTTATAAAAAGGTGAGTTTTACATTAGTATGAGCTTAATTGTGCTGTTGTAAGGGCATAGTTGTCATCAAACTGAAGTAGTTGCTCTTTGTCACCTGACAACACATTTTCAGATTCTGCTGTTTGTGAGACAAGCAGCTGCTGCACTGCACCAAACTCTGTATGTCTTTGTAGTTAGTTTTCTTACGTCTTGTTTTTCCATTACATATCTTAACAAAACAATGCTTTATGTTAATTTGCTTAAAAAAATTGGAGCTGTT
Organism: Garcialebias charrua; assembly: GCA_038048925.1. NCBI lineage: Eukaryota > Metazoa > Chordata > Actinopteri > Cyprinodontiformes > Rivulidae > Garcialebias > Garcialebias charrua. Next base: position 18,295 of record JBBPBX010014555.1, read on the forward strand.
GAAATGTTATGATAGCGAGCAGAAGCTTTGAGCTCAGTTTTTTCTCATTTGTTTGGCGTTTGTCATTTAATTACATATAAAACATTCAGTTGAATGAAATGTCATTTAGTGCTAGCCTCTGCTACATGCACAAGTTAGAAACTAGTGCCTATCCAGTCACCATTTATTAAAAAAAAAATAAAGTTTGTCTTTAAAGGACATTATAGAGATAATTTGTAATTGTTTTTATACTAGGTGCCATCCACAGCGCTACCACCCCAGATCAGGACTGCCCAGCAACGGCAGTCTTGAAGACCCATAACCCCCCTCTCATTTTTGACCTGGAGGCTGACCCCGCGGAACGCTACCCCCTTCCACTCAAAGACAGACCCGACATCCAAGCCGTGTTGGAGCAGATAAAGAAAGTCAAGGCGGATTTTGAAGCTAACATGGTGTTTGGTCAAAGCCAGATATCCAGAGGAACCAACCCAAATCTTGAGCCTTGCTGCAATCCTGACTGTAGCCCCAAACCCACCTGCTGCCACTGCTGATGAGGGCAAATGTTCCTGAAGACAAGTCTGAACATTCTGCACTGAAATGTAGGTTAAAAGCAATACATCATAATGAGGGTTTTGCTTTTATCAATGCTTATTTTTGAACAAACGATCAACTTCTTTTTCAACTAAAATAAATGTTACAACTTATCTCCTAAATTTTTTTTCTGGTATCATTAACTTATTAAATTTTACTACAATAGTCCCTCGCTACTTCATGGTTTGACTTTTGCTGACTCGCTCTTTTTTGCGTTTTTTCAAAGTAAGATTGTATACTGTACAACATGCAAATGTCAATTTTAATATTACTTATGTGATTGGGACAATACGGTATATACGGTAAAAAGTTAACAAAAAAATACTTGGGACAGAGGCTGCCATTTTGTAGTTTTCTTTGAATAAGCCTATAAGCCTCCACACATGAGGGAAACCCCGGAAATTCCACAGATGTGACGTTCCCATGTGACGTCACATCTGTGGAATTTCCGGGGTTTCCCTCATGTGTGGAGGCGGAGCAGTGGTTGCAGGACAGTCTACTGGATGTGTATTTTTCACGTTGTTTTTTTTGTTAATTTCTAATTAATTGCAATGGTTACTTCGTGTTGGGTCAGTGGGTGTTCCAGTCGGGTAGACGTTTGGGCAACGCGCAGGTTTCACTTAATCCAAAAAAAAGTAAACGTGAAGGATTTATCTCATCGGAGAAGCTCACAGCTGAGCAGCCCCATCTCTGCTCTCTGCTCTGAAGACGTCTGCTTTTGGCCGGTAAACAAAATATTCTACATAAATCATTTTGTGAAACAATGTCAGAACAATGTTAGAGTACAACTGTCTGTGTGTTAGAGCTGTTTTTTTTTAGCAGCACCGTCTTGCTGTGTGTAGCTTAGCATGTCGCTAACGCGACAAAGGCCTCTTCATGCCTGGACCACGGTCTACCCGCCGGTCCTCCTGGACCGGCGGGGAGACCGCCCCAGTGGGGGAAGGAGGACGGGAGCCAAGTCGTGCGGGCGACGCGTCGGTCCCATGGGACGTGCCCCCGCGGCCGCGACGGATCCACACCGTCCGACCTACCTGAGCTCGCCGCGAACCTCCGTGCGACGGACCCTCCGCTCCGGATGCTAACACGACATGCTAACTTCCAACACTCGCCGCGAACCTCCGTGCGACGGACCCTCCGCTCCGGATGCTAACACGACATGCTAACTTCCAACACGGTAACACTCAAAGTGCTGGTTCTGGTCCGTGTTGAACCTGGACTGTTTGTTGGCTGTGTGTTATTTTAGTTAAACCTTTATTTAGCTGGTTAGATATGATTGAGACAGTTTACACATCTTTTTTGGATTTAAAGCTGTGAAGCTCCTCGGTGTGCGCTCCTCGTAGTAATTAAATAATTAATGATATCAGAGTAACTTCTTGATGACAAGTTGTCCGCTTCGTCTGCCATGATTTCTTTCTCCAACTCATTCAACTCTGACCACTGCCATTTTGCTCTTGTGCCTTGGTGAAGCTAGTAATGTATTTAGCTGTGGTAGCTCGAGTCTGTTTGTCCGCCATTTCTGCCTTTACGGGTGGCGAAAAACCCGGTATTGCGCAATACTCGCCACGTGTGTGGGAACTATGTACTGTATACTGTATCCCCACTCAAAAGGACTACATTTTCCAGAAGCCAACAGTGCCCCGCCCAGAAGCCCCAGCAGTGCTTCCAGCCGTTGCCTCCTGCTGAAATGGAGGGAAAGTTTTGTTTCTCCGGAGCTCACCGGGACTTTTTTCATCTGGATTTGCACACATTCGGGACCATTGTGTGGTTTTGTGCTGGCTATCCGAAGGTCCGCCTTTCTCTACAAGAGTCTTGGTGCTCAAGGGCTGCAGAGAGATGATCAGGACCGGACCAGGGGCCTCATGTATCAACCGTGCATGCGCACAAAAACCTTGCGTACGTCACTATCCACGCAAAACCCCGTATGTATCAAAACTGAACTGAACGTGAATATGTGCGCATCTAAGTACATTTCCACGCCAGCCCCAGAGCATGCGTACGCACGTTTCTGTGGTTCTTGTTCCTTTGGCGACACTTACAGGTGATTCAGAGAAACTGAAGCCCCACAGTCTGTGGTTGACTTTAAGAGCGGCTTGAAGACCTTTCTTTTCAACCGAGCATACTCTGCCTCCTCATGATTCTACTTTTGATCATAGCTGATACTGTTGTTGATTTTAATTGTTTATTAAATGTTTTATTGACATTTAATTCTGTTGCACCTTGTAGCACTTTGAGATTTTCATTAATGAAAAGTGCGTTATAAATTGAATTCATTATTATTATTATTATTATTATTATTATTATTATTATTATTATTATTATTAACTGTTCATGATGTGAAAATGATTAATATTCCCACCAAACACACGATTAACAAGTATTACATCCACATGACGCAGTTAAATAAAGCACGCGCAAAGTTGTGCCAAAAATAAATTTAACAGGAACGGATTCATTCAGCCTTACTGGAGGATATAATAAATAGTGTAACACGCAGAGCATTTATTTATAAACAGATATAATTTTCTGATCTAGGATATGGCTTATCAGCCGTTTTCAGAAATAATCATTTTTCAGTTTGGCACTGCTGCGCTCTGGAGCAACACAGGAGCGTGCATCACGCGTGCACATGCAGAAGCAGCGATCAAACTGTTCCCGAGCTATGAGGGAGCTGCAGGCCGATCAGGGCTGTCCAGTCCACACAAAGCCTGATCAATGGAATGTCTCATCTATATGATTCCAAAGGCTGAGTGGTCGCGCTTTGGAGCGCGCGCGCACCCTCGCCGGTTACACGGCAGCTGGAGGTGATTCATGATCTGCGTTTATTGTAGATTTCTCCAAAATGACACGTGAAAGTACACCATATATAACTTGTAGGAGAGTAAAAGCTTCACAGACAAACAGACTGCGCACAAGGCTGCGGCGCGCGCAGCGTTTGGAGACTCCAACATCACGTCATGTCATGAAAACTCTCCACTGAGACGCACAGACTCGTTTCTTCATATCATCTATTAAATAAACAAAGATCTATGTTCAACCAAACATCCAAGTTCCTCTGTGTTTACAGTAATTATGGTAATAAACTCGTGCGCAAAGTTAATATTTTCACTCAGAATGAATGGATGGCCGACCGGTTGCGCACCAAAGCAGGGTGCGCGCACACACAAATACCGACACACAATCACTCGTTCTTTGCGTGATGAACACATTTTATTACTATTCTTACTTAGGATTATTTTCCTCACTCATATTATATTAAATTCATTATTTTCCTGAATCTAGAAATGATTTCTGATCGCGCAGGGATCAAACAAACATGTCCTTCACACATGCAGGAAGTAATTTGCATCTGTTTAACATATGTAAATGAAGGCGTGTCAGGGGAGGTGTCTCACGTGCGCTCAGTTCCACGTTGGTTGTGATGTACAAAAGGAATGTGCGTGGATTCCGGTGTACGCACAGTTTGATACATCTGGATTTTTTTGTGCGTACACACTTTTCTGGATTTGACCGTACGGCACTTTTCAGTAGGAAATCCACGCAAGTCTTTGTACATGAGGTCCCAGAACCGGACCAAGGCTGGTTAGTACCCATATAAAATTTTGCAGAACATGACTACTTTGCAGTACATACTGTATACGTATGTTGTTAAAATATTATGTAGATTTAAGAGTTTAGAACATTGTAAGAGTGTGGGAAGGGTTTATAAAGACCTAAAATATATAAATACTGAACTAAAAATAAATATAGCGTTCATACTTTGTGGATTTTCACTTATTGGGGGAGGGGTTGCCTGGACCGTAACCCCCGCAATAAACGAGGTACTACTATATTTGAATCGCGGTTTGACTTGCACCACACTCCCACCTGTTTCTCTGTAAAGGCAGAAATACAGTATGCAAATATTGCACTTTTGAGTCACGCAGTGTTGAACAGATCAATGAAGACAACAAAAAAGGTTTCAGACATCAAGCATATAATTTATTCATTAGACCAAACCCATGACAAGGCAGAGGGATTTTTTTTTTTCCTTTTTACAAGTCCTCATTTTTAAGATACAAGTTAAGTTATTTTTGTTTTCTCACGTATGGTTTTGTTCTAGGTATACAGTGAAGAATCAAGTTGAAGTAATAAAGTTGAAAGTTGGTTTAACTGTATTTCTCTGCGCCTATACAGGACTAAATCCATCTTCTGAGGTTGTATCTGTGTAACTGTGAAAAGTGGGATTAAATTTTGACGTTAACCAGATAGAAAAAAAAAAACATTCAGAAGCAAATAGCTACAGAACGGAGATGGGTCACACTGTCGGAGCTCAACGGTGATTACAATAATGAGCAAAACACAACTTTCCAGTGGCAGCTGACTGTCGCTATTAACTGCGTTGGTCAGTAGGTTTTGGTGGGGGTCTCACATCTATCATGTGCCCTAAATGTGCTGCTGAAGCTTGTGGAGTCAGCAGGGACCAACAAGGCAGACGAGATATCACCTCGTGCCATAACATAGCTCACAAAGAAACGTAAATAATAAACTCATCGCAGGTCACATATATACCGGTATATATATTTATTTTCAGGGGTTTTAGTCTGGTTGTGATCTTTTTTTAATTATTGTACATAATTTCATCAACATACTCAACATAAATGACACAGCACTTAGATTTGCTATTGTATATACATGATCTAACTGACAGTGATACATATGTAGGTAATCCCCTCGTCCCTGTCATATCAACTTCCAGTGAGCTGTTTAATGAAACCCTGCAGATCGAACATGTTGATGTGGATTTAGACTGACAGCAGCAGAACACATCGCTACACAATGTCTGAAATTACAATTGCAACAATTGGGAATAAGTTCTGATTAGTATCTTGTTTTTATCTACTTTTAAATGGCTCAATGCATTTTTGTATCAAAGAACTGAAGTATTAACCCCATAATTCACTGTGACTTATTTATGATTTTATTCAACCTTTTACAGGCCACGAAGGTAAAAGCTTAATGAAGGAAGAGGTTACCATCTGTTTTATCCTCCATACTCAAAATAAGAAGTCTAATCACATGATGAAACCTCCGACTAAAAGAGAGGTTAAATCTTCTGGAGTGGTTCTGTGGAAATGTTATAAACAATATGGTTTTAAAGCGAGGTTTCATAGCTGCTCAGGCACATTCTATTTTAAAATCTTTACACTGCTGTCAACAGGTATTTTGGTTGAGTTATGATGTTCCAACAGGAAGTGCCCAAGGCCTCTGCACTTGTAAACGACCATAAAATCTGGTGGAACGGACAACAATTTAAAGATATACAAAATAACGTTCACTTGAATACATGTAGTTAATTTTAGATTTTTGGTTTTGACATTTTTAGACTTATGGTAATTGTTTAAAAACAGCATCATTCACTTTACCATGGCCTTGCTCAGACTAGCGGTTAGCTCATTAATCAGTTCTAATTAAGATCTGTTTCTAAAAAACTGGTTGATCAAAAAGTAATCTGCAACAAGTCAGATATTAATTGTCCATACATTTGCCATAGAACCCAATTCAACAGATCTAAACTGTTGCTTTAATGCTATATCAAAGAGCTGATTTTCACTGTACCAGGATCAAGGATTAGAAGGTTTTGTGTTACTGGTCCAGCTAGTCAGTCCTTTTCCCTCATTGAAATGTCCAAGTCAAAAGAAAGTGGAAACCAGACTAAAACCAAACAGAACCCCAGAGTTGCACAGTAAGAGTTGTGAGAATATGGCTTGTCAGAGGACCTTAGTTATCTATGACCTAAAAGTCCCGTCATTTATAACAAAGCAGTTTACAAATTGGACTGCATGATTTGCTTGATAGCTACTCGTGGTAAGTCAACAATCGGTGCAACTTTCAGGACTGGACAGAAGAAAAACAATGCTGACATTGAGATTTTCTAACAGTTACTGGATCTACTCCAAAGTGAATCGAATATCTGCAGAAATAACATCAGTTCATTCCAAGTCAACTTTTACTGCTTATTTAACTTCTACACCAGGTGCTGTCAGACTGAGACACTTTTTACCACCATCAAAACTAAGAACAAATTCAGTCCCAGCGGTGTCTTCATTAGCTTGAATGAAGCTGATGTACATCTACTTTCTATACACATATTTACAACACACTATGTCTTGTACAGGACACGGGGGATGCTTGAATAAAGGGCCCCTCGTTCTCTCTAGTTAACTCAAATACCATCGTCAATAGCAAATTAGCTGCTTGTCATTGCTGAAAAAAGTATATATATTTACAGGTAACTGAAATGCCAGCCACCTGATTCTACACCACCTGCTGATTGTTGAGCTGGTTGCCATTCACTTGGATATGTGTATTTCTTGGTGCGTCTTTGTGCATTAACCCTACTAGCCATGCGTTGAGAAGTGAAACAGCCGTAGTAGGTGTGTTTGCATTACAGAAGAGGAACTGTTAAAATAAACAGCCACACGGCATCGTCGTTTAATATAGAAAAAAAATTAATAAATGAAAGATGCAATCAATCCATCGAGATCATAGAAAAAAGGGATGAGCATAATCAGTGAGGTGAAAAGCACATCGTAGAAATGAGAATCCCTGTTTTGAGTACGAAAGAAAAAGTATTTTACAATGGCGTTGAAAAAGAGAAAGGAAAAACACTGAGAGCGTCCTCTGCTGGCAAACTTGACGAATGTACACAAGCTGCTGAGGAAAATGGTTGTCATGGGAGCTTGTTACTCCAGGTAGATGTCCTCAGTAGGGCAGGCGTACTCCAGATGTTCCTGGTAGTACTCCTGGAAGGCTTGACTAAAAAAAGGACAGACAAGTTAGAACTAATGTTTTACTTGTGAACTAGTTTTAGATACCACGTTTCACAATTTATTTACTTTTTCTTGCAGAAAAAAAATGGGTATTTGTCCTAAATATAATGTTGGGGTGGAAAAAAAAAGTGGTTTCCCTCAGCTTCTGGTTTCGTATTTGTCAGAAAAACAGTCACAGTAAGCCCCACCGCCTGCTCTTAACCCCCACAGACAATGAACTATCTGCATCTTCAATTATTCAAATCCAATATGGCTGAACGAGGCATGACTGATGTAATAATTTAATATGACACACAGATGCTCACGTTTAAAAATAATGGACTGTACTTTACCTTATGATCAAGATACTCAAAGTGCTTTACAATATGTGTCCTCATTTACCCATACAGCACTGTACTATGTCTATACAAAGAATAATCCGTGTTTTATCACATTCATACACTGATGGGACACACATCAGAGGCAATGGGGGGTTCAGTGTCTTGTCCAGGGACACTTCAGCATGTGACTGCTGGTGGAATCAAACCCTCAACTCTTGCATTGGAGGACGACTGCTCTAACCACTCAGCCACAGCCGAGTATAAGAGAACTTGGCCTCTTCTGATATGACAAATATTTTTGAATAAAAAGAAATGTACTTTGAGATAAAGTTATGAAAGCAAGCTTAAATCGTTTTTTATTTTATTAACTTTAGCATTTTCATTGTCTTGACTGTGGATTTATAGTGACTGATATATACCGGTATAGTGATTTTGATTGGAATTATATGAAAAAAGTACATCTAAAATATACTTCAGTAAAGTTCCTGAGTAAACAACATAAAGTTGTCCCTTTCTACACTTCGTAATTATGGAAAGGGAAATCAGTTGCTCAATGTATTACCTCACAAAACCATACATAACATACAACAAAGAATAATATAGGAAACAAAAACATATAGGTCCTCAAAAGGTTTTACACACTACAAGTCCTTGCTAGTTTTCATTTCTCTGGTTTCCACAGTCGTGTAAATTGTTAACTGTTAAATAGTGGTAGAAAAAATAAAACTGACCCTACTCCCAGAATAAAGGAAAATCTTTAACCACTTCTAAAGAGAGGTCTGTAAATGGGTGCTGAATATAAGAGCTGTCATTTCATTTGTTTGCTTCACCACCATCAGGTGATGAAGATGCTTCAGACTTGGGCACTGTTTAATTGAAAGTGATTCACCATAAGACATAATATATACAATGTAACAATGTAATGGAAAAGCAAAAGAGTTCTCAGCATTACACTGGATCTCATTTTCAGTAAGTGACATTATGATTTGGACGTACCCGACGCACTCAGCCACAGGCCGCATGGATTCCTGGGATACAAACACATGGCAAGCAAATCTGTTCAGCATTGGATGCTTAGTGATGAAGCCAAAGTAGCTGCAGAGAGAAGAAAACAATGTGATGCAACCGGTCAGATGTCATAACGTGCAGACGTAACAGGAGGACGATCTGTTTGCTTGTTCACCAATTGTTCCTCGGATGACACCCGCAGAATGAGATGTTTTTCATCTGGAAGAAGTGACTACATCTGTCAAACTGGAGAGGGGAAGAGAGATAGAAATGAAAATGTAACCACAGATGAACTACTGGCATAATATCACATCAGAATTATTTATTGATTCATCTTTACCTCATCAAGGATGTCATATTCATCCTCCAGGCTCATAATTAGCTTCACACCTTGCAAGCTGATCTCCAACTCACACAGAGATGGAGGTCGCACATGCACTGTCCGTTTCCTCGATATTGCAATCTGACAGACAGAAAGTGTGTTCTTGTTATGCACAAGGCCTCAATTTATGGACTATTGAGTAAAATAAAAGTTTTTTTGTCTTTATGTGCGCTTTAATGCTTTCTCTTTTGTCTTTTCTTACCTTTTGCATGGCGGCACAGAGAATGCCGTTGCCTTGGTGATAAGGTACCTCAACAGACCCCAAAAACTGGACATTAAAAGTCTCGATCCATGCTGGATTTCTTTTCAGGCCTAAGTGGTGGGACAGAAAATGGGACTTCTAGGACATTCTCAGTTGTATTAAATGTGTGTATTAAATATGTTTTCTTCACTCACCCAGCAACTCCTTTGACTGGCTTATGACCTCCTGAGCATAGAAGCCAGGGAAAATCCCTTTCTCTCCTGTCCGCATGTTATAGCCTCTGTACCAGTAGTCATCCTCTTCTTCCTCCACATACAAAGGGTCGTCCACGTCCAGCTCCAGCTCATCTGCATGTCTGGGAATGAACCTGCAAAGAGCACCAAATAGAAGAACAAAAAAGAAAATGTTCCTGTTAATATTCTGTCCTTGCTGCTGTAACCTGAATTTAATTTACAGTTTAAAAAAATGCACAAAATAAACTCCTCATCTATTCTATTATTACTTTATTATTGTTTAATTTTTATTTGTTCTGTGTTGGTGTGCAGGTGGTGACTTATCTGATTATTGTTTGTGACCTTGCAGCTCTCAAACCTAGCTGTAACCAGGACGTCTGCCTTCCTCTCTAACATAATTACCGTAGTGATGCACTACCCACACACAACTGCCTCACCACAAACAAAACACACACTAAAACACACTTTAACCAGCTAAATACCAACTAGACAAAACTCATGTACTTTAAGTAATTTCAAAACACAATTTTCATATTCAATGAAAACAACTGATATGTGATGCATCGTTTATAAATTATATTTTTGTGGTCAATGGAATGGCTACTACTGGTTCTTAAATTTAAAAAAAGAAAAAAGTCAAAGTTTCTTTAGTTGTCATGCGCACCACATGTTGTACATGTGGTGGAACGAAATTGTGTACACAGGGTCCCAGTTACATCCAACAAAAGTATAAATTGTAAAGAAAGACAGTAATAAGAGCCTAGATATGGATTAATTTTTCCTTTAGTGACACTTGATTTGAACTCATAAAGGTATCAGTTTGAATCTCTCAACATTACAAAACAATTGGGACAGCTGTATGTTTTACATGAATGGACAAACGTTTGGATGTTGTCTATCATGGTGCACTATGATTCATAACTGGCTGTGATTATCGTACCCACCACTGCACCCTGTATTCACTGGTTAACTGGACATCATTAACCTCACACAGACTCTTCCACTGGTACATTTTCATCTTTAAATCACTTCTTGGTCTGCTGCCTTCATACATCTCCTCCTACATGTCTCTGCGTGAGTGCAGCTACAGCGTGCGCTCTCAGGACATGATCACCTGCAGTGTTCCGTCAGTGAGGACTGAACTTGGAAAAAGGACCTTCTCCTATTCCGCTCCTGCTTCATGGAATATCTTACAAAAAGATCTGAAGCTCTCGGACTTGACCTCTCTAAATGGTTTTCAGAATCTGTTGGAATCCTGGCAAGAACCAATGCAGATACTGTATGTTCCTGTCTTTGATTTTATACATCTACCTTATAATGTTTTACTAGTTTTTGATACTTTGTTTTAAAAAAAAAATCTGTATTTCTCTCTTATGTTTTTTCTATTGTCTATTGTTTAAGGAAATTCTACCATTGCTGTTCATCATTCTTTAGTTTGTAGCAGGTTGTTTTTGTAAATGAGTCCACGAGGCTCAATGAGATTTACCTGACTAAATAAAGGTTGAATGAATGAATGAAAATATATGAACTACAAAAAAGTTAAACTAAAAATATGCTAAGCACTAGTAGTAAAAAACAACAACAATACACTGAACAACAGCAGATGCAAAAGTATCCTACAAGCTTACCTGTAAACTGCCCTGTGTGTCTGGTCCCTCTCCTCTCCACTGATGGTACATGAGAAAAGTCCAAAAGATTCTGTGCCTGCATGGGAGACACAGAGAAGTTACTTTTGTTTATCAAGTTTGTTAAGAGCTTTTTGGTTTCAGATTCTTTCATGAAGGCATCTACTCATAAGAGTCCAAAACTTCAGTTTTGGAAAAATTGAAATTGTTCCCCCCAACAAATCATTTGAGGTATCTAAAGCATATCCACCAGTTATACAGACACAAAACAATGCATTTATGCCTTTT
>JBBPBX010014555.1:40550-50724 GCA_038048925.1 Garcialebias charrua
GGGGGGGCTGGAATGATATCATAAACAGAAAAATGGAAGGAGCATCATGCATCTTTTTTTTGCGTTCATCACATGTAGGGCATGTTGTAGAGATTAGGATTTGAAGTCCACAACAAATTTGAATTGATCACAGCTTTAGACTGGTGCTTGAGGATGATTTTTGTGATTTAGATTGGCTGCTCTTCTTCAATAGTAAAGGCATGCTGCCCAATATGACTGGCTTGACCTTCCACCACTACCCACCTTCCCAAGCTTCTGTCTTCATCAGCAGAGTGAGAGTGATGAGGAAATGACTGCTGACGATGATGATGAGCTGGCAAAGTGTCATGCGCCTCACTGATGCAAGCAAAACCAAGTACCATGTGAAGCCCATTGTCCATGAAATCCTTGATCTCGCCTTTTTTTCCCCCCTCTTATTTAAACATGCCGGTACACACACACTCAGATGGAGTGTGTGCCATCCATCCCATGTCAGCAAGATTTCTTGCTTGGGGCAATGATACAAGCTAATGAGGAGCGACGCTGTCTCTGCCCTGTGCTTTCATATTTGTGAAGTGAGCAGTCAGATTTCCTGATGATGTGCTTGTGTTTAAACACATGTGGGTGGTAGTGAAAGCAGAAAGGGGGCACTGATGAAGGGTTGACTAATATTTCAGCTCTGTGTGTGAATGTCTCCTTGTGTGTCACTAAACAGCTCTGTTCCACATGACCTTCCCTGGCCTTTCATAATGCGTTTGCTTTGTGGATTAAAATGGGAGGATATCACAATATCTAGCTAATATGTATGCCGGGAGCTTACCCATCGTTGAGTTCAATCCCCATTTGCAGGCAAATCGGTGGGGATGATAGAGCAAGAAGGGTGAGGAAGGAGAGCTTTAAGAGGAGGGAAGTGGAAGGTTGGTGGAGAACAAAAAGGGAGTGTGAGCGCTGTCTCTAAGCAACACTCTGCACAGGGAGGGAGGAATATACACAAGGGAGGGAGGGAAGGAGGTTGTCTCTGCATAGCAGCAAACTGCACTGGGTCACCCACCCTCTGCTGCAGCTGTGGCTTCACGCCACCAGCATAAAACATTTACGTACAACCCATAAGCTGGGCAGAGAAAAACGAAAAAAAGCATTGAATCACTGTAAAATGTAGTTTTAAGATGGTTGAACAGCTGCAAATTATGGATAACTGGTCAGATTTAGATAAAATAATTTACATCTGATAAGTTTTTAATTCATAGATGTTCAGATCATTAATGAAAGGGCTGCATTAAAATGAGTCTGTGTGTATGTTGAGTACCGGTGGATTTTTATTTTATTATTGGAAAGCTCTCATCCAGATCGAGTACTATTTTTAGATTGGTAAAAACAGGTAAGTGGGGATGAACTTTCATAATTAAAGCCTCAGAAGGTTTGTCAAGTGAACTTCACTACAACTCAAGATTTGATTGAAAGAGTTCTGCAAGTTTGGGCTCCATGGGCTTTTACCCATGGAGCCCGGCCGGGCACAGCCCGAAGAGGAGACATGGGTCCCCCTTCCCATGGGCTCACCACCTGTGGGAGGGGCCAAAGGGGTCGGGTGCAATGTGGGATGGGTGGTGGCCGAGGGCGGGGACCCTGGCGGTCTGATCCTCGGCTACAGAAGCTGGCCATTGGGACGTGGAATGTCACCTCTCTGGTGGGGAAGGAGCCTGAGCTAGTGTGTGAGGTTGAGAGGTTCCGGCTAGAAATAGTCGGACTCACCTCAACGCATGGCTCTGGCTCTGGAACCAGTTTCCTTGAGAGGGGTTGGACACTCTTCCACTCTGGAGTTGCCCCTGGTGAGAGGCGCCGAGCAGGAGTGGGCATACTTGTTGCCCCCCATCTTGGTGCCTGTACGTTGGGGTTCACCCCGGTGAACGAGAGGGTAGCCTCCCTTCGCCTACGTGTGGGGGGACGGGCTCTGACTGTTGTTTGTGCCTATGCGCCAAACGGCAGCTCAGATTACCCACCCTTTTTGGAGTCCTTGGAGGGGGTATTGGAGAGTGCGCCTCCTGGGGACTCCCTTGTTCTACTGGGGGACTTCAACGCTCACGTGGGCAATGACAGTGAGACCTGGAGGGGTGTGGTTGGGAGGAACGGCCCCCCTGATCTGAACCCGAGTGGTGTTCTGTTATTGGACTTCTGTACTTGTCATGGATTATCCATAACGAACACCATGTTCAAACATAAGGGTGTCCATATTCGCTCCAAATTCTTGTCGTAATTCGAGCAGCTGAGCGCACAACGTTTACCTACGGGACAAACTGAGGTCGCTGATTGGTCATTTGCTGACATGCCTACTGAATTGATTGACAGGTCGGGTGGGGAAAAAAGAAAAAGGCACGAGCTGTGCGGTGTTCTAAACTTCATATGTTAATAAAAAGTTCTTAAAAATAAAAACAGGAAGCGCTGGTCCTGCAGTCCACAGCCCATCAGGAAATGTTTAGAACCTCCCGCAACCACGTAGGACATGAGTTTATTCGCTCGTGACAAATTCATTCATTTCTCATCATTTCAGTCATGGAGCAACAAAGGAGGAAGCAATGCGATCACTTGACTTTTGGCAAAAAAACAAAAGAAAAGCCCAGATCAGGGATGAAGAAGGGGAATTTAATACATTTGTGTCTCACACAAAACAGTTCGGCTCCGGGCAGTTTATTGTGAGACAACACGCTTTGCGTACGCGGTCGTAAAATTTGAGCTTTGCGCGTTCGTGCCCTGCGGGGCTACGCTTGTTTCTCTGCGTACGTACGGTGTACAGCGGCGTACTTCCTTACGCAGAGCTCTGCCGGGGCCTTTAGAATCACTTCTCTGTTTTTTGCAGATGATGTGGTCCTATTGGCTTCATCAGGTCCTGATCTACAGCTTTCACTGGAGCGGTTTGCAGCCGAGTGTGATGCGGCCGGGATGAGGATCAGTTCCTCCAAATCCGAGGCCATGGTCTTGAGCCAGAAAAGGGTAGCGTGCCCTCTCCGGGTCGGGGAGGAGGTCCTGCCCCAAGTGGAGGAGTTTAAGTATCTCGGGGTCTTGTTCACGAATGAGGGAAAACTGGAGCGTGAGATCGATAGGCGGATAGGTGCAGCGTCCGCAGTGAAGCGGGCGCTGTACCGGTCTGTCGTGGTGAAGAGAGAGCTGAGTCAAAAGGCAAAGCTCTCAATTTACCGATCGATCTACGTTCCCACCCTCATCTATGGTCATGAGCTTTGGGTTGTGACCGAAAGAACGAGATCTCGGATACAAGCGGCTGAAATGAGTTTTCTCCGCAGGGTGTCTGGACTCTCCCTTAGAGATAGGGTGAGAAGCTCAGTCATCCGGGAGGGACTCGGAGTAGAGCCGCTGCTTCTCCACATCGAGAGGAGCCAGTTGAGGTGGCTCGGGCATCTGGTTAGGATGCCTCCTGGACGCCTCCCTGGTGAGGTGTTCCGGGCATGTCCCACCGGGAGGAGACCCAGAGGAAGACCCAGGACACGCTGGAGGGACTATGTTTCTCGGCTGGCCTGGGAACGCCTTGGGATTCCCCCGGAGGAGCTGCTCCAAGTGGCTGGGGAGAGGGAAGTCTAGGCTTCCTTACTTAGGCTGCTACCCCCGCGACCCGACCCCGGATAAGCGGAAGACAATGGATGGATGGATGGAGATCTGCAAGTTCTGATAACCAACAGCTCGACTCATAAAGAAAGAAGCGGGTAAAGATAATGGATGGCTGGATGGTCGAGTGTCAGTATGGACAGCTAGCATGCTGGTTGAAAAATACACCCATGAAGCAAGCCAAAAAATCAAAAGGTTTGGCTTTTGTGGGTTGCATATGTAGTTTTAGGGCAGGGCTATGCAACTGGATGTCCGGGGGCCAAATCAAACCCACAGGTGAACTTAGTTTGGCCCACCAATGGGTTCATTTTAAATAAAACTAGACTTTAAACCATAAAACAAACTTACTTAATGACAATAACTGCTGGATAGCTGGTCCCTGAGCTCTTGGCTTTCAGTAACTGTGGTCCCTCGAGCAATTTAGTTCAATGGCCCTGTTCTAGGGTTCTCTCCTACAGCTTCTCTATACCAGATGGCACCAACTGATACACACCTGTGGATCATTACCCTGATGAGCTGCAGGAGTATAAATGGCAGATGATGACTTCACTCCGACACTGGTGTATTGTCTGCCTTTTGGTAATTGTTTCTTGATCAGGCTGGTGGTGTTGTTGCTCCAGCTGAGGTTATCATTCAAGTGTACACCCAAGTATTTGTAGCTGGAGACCACCTCCACCGCAGATCCACCTATGCTCAGTGGGGCATTGGTGTGTTTGTTCCTTCTGAAGTCCACAATCATCTCCTTTGGATGATATATCCCATTTCTCATGCGTTGCTGGTAACCTCCTGTGCAAGCATGCAAAAATGAAAAGCCTAGGGACATATTGAATATTGCCCCTTCAGCTACTAACATCTGATTTTAACGCAGTCTGTCAAACTGAGTTAAACCCATCTTTGGGTTGCTCATGTCAACTAGGGAAATTGCATTTCCTGGGAAAATGCAGTGTGAATGCTTTTTGCAGAAGAACTTGCTGAAAAACAGCCGAAATTACCATAGCTAAAAACATGTTGAAATGTAGCTGAAATGGAAGACCTCTATTTAACCTAATTCAGCAAATATATGTTTGGTCTGCTTTCTTCTGCTAATTTGAGCTTGTAAGAAATGAGCACAAAAATTAGGAAATTAGCACCAAAAAAGCTGAAATCAGCAAAAAGTAGCTGAAAAGTCAGAAAGAAGTGTAAACTACCAAGGAAGTGGAAAGAGATGAAATGAGCTAAAAAAATGTAGACTTAGCTGGAAAAGCTAAAATTAGCATAAAAACAACTAAATACAGTAGTAGCTGAAATTGCAGAAAAAGCTGAAACTAGCAGAAAACAGCTGAAAGGAGCATAACAAGCTCAAATGAGCCTAAATATGTTAGTCTGAAAGTAGCAGAAATTACCACAAAAACTTGAATTAATCTGAAAACAGCTGAAGTTACATATCTAAAAAAAAAAGCTAAAAAGCTAGCTGAAAAGGTAGAACAAGCTTAAATTAGTAGAAGCAGGAAATAAAGAGACCACGTGTTTGCCTTCGGCTGAAAGAAAAAGAAATTAGCACAAAAAGTGGAAATTATCTGAAAAAAACTGAGATAAAAAAATAAAAAATAAAATAAAAATAAACCAGCTGAAAAGTTATATATTATCACGTTATTACTACTGTACATATGTATCACGTTATTACTACATAATATCACGTTATTACTACATAATATAACATTACTACATACGTATCACGTTATTACTACATATTATCACGTTATTACTACATACATATCACATTACAGTATTACTACATAATATCACATTATTACTACATAATATCACGTTATTACTACATACGTATCACGTTATTACTACATACGTATCACGTTATTACTACATACGTATCACGTTATTTCTACATATGTATCACGTTATTACTACATACGTGTCACATTATTACTAGGGATGCACCGATCCACATTTCTCACTTCCGATCCGATACTTATTAACTCAGTATCGATCGATACCGATACTTTCCCGATCCGATACTGTTCAGGTATTTGACTCTGTATAATGAAACTTTTGCACCCAAACTATTCATTTTAACATTGTGTGAGATAAACCCAATGAAGACACTCTTAAGCCTTACAATAGGGAACCCCCCTATTGTAAGGCTTAAGAGTGTCTTCATTGGGTTTATCTCACACAATGTTAAAAAGGGCAGTCACAGATTGTGATTGAACACAAGTGCTCTTTGAAGCTGGATCGGAAAAGTATCGGCAGGTTTGATCCGATACCCGATACTTAAATAATGCTGGTATCGGATACCGATACCGATACTGGATCGGATCGGCCCCATCCCTAATTATTACTACATAATATCACGTTATTACTATATAATATCACGTTATTACTACATAATATCACGTTATTACTACATAATATCACGTTATTACTACATATGTATCACGTTATTACTACATATTATCACGTTATTACTACATATGCATCACGTTATTACTACATAATATCACGTTTTTACTACATAATATCACGTTTTTACTACATATGTATCATGTTATTACTACATATTATTACGTTATTACTACATACATATCACGTTATTACTACAAGCCCAAAACCAGAAAAGTTGGCACGTTGTGCAAATCGCAAATAAAAACAGAATACAATGACTTGCAAATCTTTTTCAACCCATATTCAACTGAATAGAATGCAAAGACAATATATTTAATGTTCGAACGGAGAAACTTTATTTTGTTTTGCAAATAACCATTAACTTAGAATTCAATGGCAGCAACACATTGCAAAAAAGTTGGCACAGGGACATATTTACCACTGTGTTACATCGCCTTTCCTTTTAACAACACTCAGTAAACGTTTGGGAACTGAGGAGACCAATTTTTGAAGCTTTTCAGGTGGAATTCTTCCCCATTCTTGCTTGATGTACAGCTTAAGTTGTTCAACAGTCCGGGGTCTCCGTTGTCGTATTTTACGTTTCATAATGCGCCACACATTTTCAATGGGGGACAGGTCTGGACTGCAGGCAGGCCAGGGGAGGACCCGCACTCTTTTGCTACGAAGCCACGCTGTTGTAACACGTGCAGAATGTGGCTTGGCATTGTCTTGCTGAAATAAGCTGGGGCGTCCATGAAAAAGACGTCGCTTGGATGGCAGCATATGTTGCTCCAAAACCTGTATGTACCTTTCAGCATTAATGGTGCCTTCACAGATGTGTAAGTTACCCATGCCTTGGGCACTAATGCACCCCCATACCATCACAGATGCTGGCTTTTGAACTTTGCGCCTATAACAGTCCTGATGGTTCTTTTCCTCTTTGGTCCGTAAGACACGACGTCCACAGTTTCCAAAGACAATTTGAAATGTGGACTCATCAGACCACAGAACACTTTTCCACTTTGCATCAGTCCATCTCAGATGAGCTCGGGCCCAGCAAAGCCGGCGGCGTTTCTGGATCTTGTTGATGAATGGCTTTTGCTTTGCATAGTAGAGCTTTAACTTGCACTTACAGATGTAGCGACGAACTGTAGTTACTGACAGTGGTTTTCTGAAGTATTCCTGAGCCCATGTGGTGATATCTTTTACACACTGATGTCGGTTTTTGATGCAGTACCGCCTGAGGGATCGAAGGTCACGGGCATTCAATGTTGGTTTTCGGCCTTGCCCCTTACGTGTAGTGATTTCTCCAGATTCTCTGAACCTTTTGATGATATTACGGACCGTAGATGGTGAAATTCCTAAATTCCTTGCAATAGCTCGTTGAGAAAAGTTGTTCTTGAACTGTTCGACAATTTGCCCACGCATTTGTTCACAGAGTGGTGACCCTCGCCCCATCCTTCTATGTGGATGACTGAGCATGTCAAGGAAGCTGCTTTTATACCCAATCATGGCACCCACCTGTTCCCAATTTGCATGTTCACCTGTGGGATATTCCAAATAAGTGTTTGATGAGCATTCCTCAAATTTCTCTGTCTTCTTTGTCACTTGTGCCAGCTTTTTTGAAACATGTTGCAGGCATCAAATTCCAAATGAGCTAATAATTGCAAAAAATAACAAAGTTTACCAGTTCGAACGTTAAGTATGTGGTCTTTGCAGTGTGTTCAATTGAATATAGGTTGAAAAAGATTTGCAAGTCATTGTATTCTGTTTTTATTTGCGATTTCCACAACGTGCCAACTTTTCTGGTTTTGGGCTTGTACATAATATCATGTTATTACTACATAATATCACGTTATTACTACATACGTATCACGTTATTACTACGAAAGAAACTGAAATTATCAGAAGCAAGTCGAGAAAGCACATTTGTACTAGGCTGAAAAGAGTGAAAATGAGTGCAAAAAATGTAGATTCAGTTTAAAAAAATAATTTAGCATAAAAACAGCTAGTAGCTGAAATAACTGAAACTAGCATAAATAAGCTGAAAGGACTATAACAAGCTGAAATTAACAGAAAGAAGTTAATTAGGCTGAAAGTAGTCGAAATGACCATGAAAAACTTGAATTTATCTGAAAGCAGGCTAAATATTTCAAAAAAGCTAAAGTTGCACCAATACCAAAAGTCATCACAGGATTGTCCTGAAACAGCCGAACATTGATTAGCTGTGGCCGCCCTCTTGAATTACTCTAAAAGTTGTAGTTGCTCATCCGATGGTTATTTTCTGTAAGTTTCATTCAAATTTGTGCAGTGAGTCATGAAATATTTTGCTAACAGGCAAACAAGTCTGACCGTAAACATGCCTCCCTCAGAGGATACGTTTTGAATGACTCTCGGCTACTACCACTTTAGGAAAATACATATCAAACTGTAGGGAGTGGTGGCACAGAGGCTGGAGAAGGAGAGCCTGCGATTGGAAGGTCGCCGGTTCGAATGCCCCTCATTTGTAAACTAACCTCAAACATTGGACGGGAGATAGGAGTTGTGGTACATCCAATGATTATTATTTCCAGTAAAACTCATCCTGTGGTTCAGGAGATATTTTCCCAACAGGACTTACCACTTGGATCGACGAACAAACTGATGCCGTGAGGGTTGAACGAGTCCAGGTCAAAGTTTCTTGGCATTCGCAGCTCCAGTGGTTTCAAAAGAGGATCTTTGAGGTCAAGGGTGTAGATTTTCCCTGGCATGTCCGAGGATGGCAGTCCAGGGTATTTGAGCCCCTTAAAAACAGCCGAAACACATGGCATTGAAAAATCATTTCATTTGCAACCTGTTGCACATTTGTTGTCTGTTGTAGGTGAGTTTGACCTGCAGAGGGCCTTGTTGCATCACTCACAGAGCTGATGAAGGCCAGCCCGTGTCCCATGACAGTTATATCCTCGGACCCGTGATCTGGACAGAGAAACAACATTAATGACAAATGTTTTCAAAACTTCTTTAACGTGTTGCTATTGCTAAAATTCTCACCTATCTTTTTAAGTGTGACACAGTTGGGCAGATGATTTGGAGTTACCTCCCTGAAGGCGAGATACCTTTTGCTGCAGAAAGTCAACACAATGACTGACTGAAGCAAACTTTGTAACTGTTTTTAAAAAGCTCCACACATGTATTTTACTTTACCTTATATTGACAAGCCTCTCTCCAAGCAGCACCGACAGCACGGCTACTGCGACTGAAATCAAAGCAACTTTCCCCATTCTCATCAACAAGAAGACGAAGAAAGAAGTAGCAGATCTGCAACAGCAGCACGAGCGATGAGCTGCAGGAGTATAAATGGCAGATGATGACTTCACTCCGACACTGGTGTATTGTCTGCCTTTTGGTAATTGTGTTCCTGGCCTCTATTGTGTTCTTAGCATTTTTGCAAAGACTAACTCCTTGCTCCTGCATTTTTCAGCTTCTCCCTGTGTTCCCTCAATGCCCTGGACCTCCTGTTGTTGTCTGTGAATCTCCTTGTGATCTCCTCAGCTGCTCCTTGCCTTCCCCACTTGCCCATCGTATCTGTGATCTCTCTGGGACCTCTCTGGACTACCTTTGGAACTTTTGAACCCTCGTGTCTATCAGTTTGCCATCTCCTCTTACTATTAGCTGCCTGCAAATTATCATAACCACCTGCAGACCTGTTCCCCCAACAGACCTCCTTGCGCTTCACGGTTCCAGTCCCTCCCACCAGGGTTGCAGTTCTATTGTTTACCTTTATTCACATTTGTAAATAAACACTGTAAATTTACTACGTGTCTTGGAGTTGCTCTTTCGGTCACAACTATTCTGGGTACAGTAGTCCCTCGCTACTTTGCGGTTCATTTTTCATGGACTCACTCTATTGCGGTTTTTCAAAATAAGATTGGGCACACACAACTGGCTAATTAATGGATGAGAAGCACAATCGGCATGGAATTTTTATTTAAATAAAAATGTTTTAATTATTTAGCACCTGCTGTACCTGTGTGCAGCCCACAGCTTGCAGGAGAAGCTTCCTCCCGCAGCGTGTCATATCTACGCTCTACAGCAGAGAAGTGTGCGTGGCCAAGATTGCAGCTGGAGGCAGAGAGCTGAGATCATGATGCTCTGTGCTCTTTTAGAGCATTTAGTGTTTAGAAACATTGGGCCTCATGCAAGAACCGTTCGTACGCACAGATTT
>JBBPBX010014556.1:0-28450 GCA_038048925.1 Garcialebias charrua
AAGCCATGAGCTAGTGTTGGAGCGGCGGCGCGATCAATCTGCAGCTCCTGCTCCAGCCGCTGCTCCAGCCTGAGACGTCCACAGAGCTATTCCAGCTAGTAATTAATCCACATGATGCGATCCTGGTCACCAGTGTTCAAAAGGCCGGCTCCCGTGTTAGCTCCAGTGTTAGCTCTGGAGCTAGCCAGGCCGGAGGTGTAGCCAGGCCGGCCGGAGGTGTTCGCACGGCGGCCTGGCACGATCGGCGATAAATCCGCTCCTGCCTGAGACATCCACAAAGTTCACAGAGACGTTTCCAGCTAGTAATTAATCCATATGAAGCCATCCTGGTCACCAGTCTTCGTCCAGCTCTCGGCAGCTAACCTAAGATGGCGTCCGCCGGTGTTCTACATTAATTTGTGACCGGAGACCCCAGTGACTGAACCTTAAATAGCGTCCGGTGTTCTACATTAATTTGTGACCGTGTAAACTGAAGACCTACTTCCTGTTTCCCAAAATTGCTCAAAAATTGCTCAAAAATGATCAGAAATGATCTTTTTTATCATAATTATTATTTATAAAGCCTTTAAAACAACCAGAGCTGCAACAAAGTGATGTACACATGAAATTAAGAACATTTAAACACAAAAAAAAAAAAAAAAAAAAAATTTTTTTTTTTTTTTTTAATTCATATTTTTATTAAATATGATATGTTCGTAAGTCCCGTGGTTCGCAGGTCGATGGGGTCGTAGGTCGGGGGTTACCTGTATGCAGAACAACGACCATGATTGGCTGAAAAGTCTGCTGCACCCGCCCCATGCGTTAGAAAAAGCAGAGCCATGTGACACCGTCTGGAAGAAGTGATGAAAATGATAGAACGTTTATACTGTATAAAGTTGAACGTTAAATTATAATAAATAAATATATTAAGAAAACATGACAGGAAAACTGGGACATTATTACTGATACAGGAAGACATTTACACAACATTCATAAGGTAAGATATACAAGGAAAGCAGGAAGAAACAGGAACTTACTCGCATTAGAACAGGACACACAGACCTTAATAAATCTCTTAAAATAATTGCAAAGCATGAAACAGGACTTTTTTGTGACATGTGCACTAGAGCTGTCATCGGGCCGGAAATCCACGGCCCTACCCTACCCGAGCCCTAAGTTTAATTACCCAAGCCCGAGGGAGCCCGCTGATTTCCTAGAAATCACCGCCCGACCCGACCCTACCCGATTAAAAAAAAAAACAACAACAACAAAAAAAAAAAAAACACTACGTTTATTTATTAAGCTTTTACTGCGTTCTCCCACTCAGCAAAAGAACTTGATGTTGTTCTTCTTTGTTTTGATGGAGGAGGAGGAGGTGTGAGCGCGCTGCTCGCAGTTTGCTGTTGAAGCTTCAGGAATGTCAGGAATGCGGCAACTTGTTCCGCCGCAGAGAGAGCAGTGTGCGGACGTGAGCGTGCACCTGACGCACGTCAGCTGGTGACATAATTTTGAGCTCGTTAAAGTTAGGCCACAGAAATAATGCAACTCTCTGCAAGTCGTGGATAATAATTTTGCGCTCCAGCACTTCTGCATGTCTGCGGCGCAGAAACACCTGCTGCGGAGAGTCTGTGTGAGGACTGGCAGTGTTGCTTCAGTTTCTCATTCCAGAGACAAACCAGGTTGGTGGGATATTTGTCACCCTCCAGTTCTCTCTGTGCACGGTAAAATGGTTCGAGAAATGTCACTAAAAAGTCCAGCATGTCGGGGGAGACGCTGTCAGGCGCGCGCCGCGCGCCTGCTCTCTGGCTGAGTTGCCAATTTAGTGGCTGCGCTCAGTGCGCTGCGGTTTTCACCATCTAAATTCACTCTATTAATTATTTCCTCATCAATAAACTTACTGCCTTATATTCTTTACAAGCAGATTAAAACAATTTTATATTGTGTGCATTTTTATTTAGTTTTGTTTGTGCTGTATGATTAAAAAAACCACATCAAAGCCCGAGCCCGACCCGCGGCCCGCCAATCAAACGCAAAAATATGGCCCGAGCCCGACCCGAAGTCGGGTAGGGCTCGGGTAGGGTCGGGCTCGGGCAAAGAAACGACACCTCTAATGTGCACCAGCAATTTCCCTGAAACGGTTCAACATGTCTTTATGTAATGTCCAGGGTATGAAACAAAGAATGCATTTCCAAAAATAAATAAATAAAATGAATATTAAATTTACAATGAGGGTTTTTTGAATGTCCAGAGGACCAGACTAATGGTGTGCTCACACCGAGCAGCGTTTTTACCTCCAAAGCTTCCAGCCTCCATGTAAAGTCAATGGTGGACGCACTTCCAGGCACCTCCTGGCGTCTGGCGTCAGGTCGCGTGCGTGTTGAGCGTGCTGATGAGCGTTTTTTCGTGCACGTGAACCGGCGTCGGCTTCCAAGTTCCGCTTCAGCTGAGCTGAAGTTTTCGCGGTTCAAACTTTCAAACGCCGCTCAACTCCACCTGATTGGTTGGTGTGTCAACCAATCAGGGAGAGTCGGGGGGCAGAAGAGAGGGGGCAGTGGGAGAGTCCCTATGTGACGCGGAAACGAGGGTGCGCGCGCACTATGTGACGTATTGTTTGTCGGAAAAAAAAAGAAAAGACTCGCGAGCTCGTGGACTATGGAAGAGAAACTCATTGTAGCTGTGTGTTCGCGACAATTCCTTCACGACCAGTCAAGTCTGCTCGACAGAGACGGAAATAAAAGGCTCCTCGCCTGGCGGAGTGCACTCTGTATACCGGTAAGCTCCTCCCACACCCCGTCGCCACAGCAACGAAGCCGCCGCAACACTACAGTTTGGACAACACTGGGTAGCGCGTCCACTTCCGTGCGTGAGGAGCGTTTTCGGAGGTCAAAACGTTTTTGGTGTGAGCACACCATTAGCTTTTTTTAGATTTTTCTACCTGGATTATTGAGCATGCATCAGGGTACAATTATGATGTTTTTAGCAGTGATATCAGTAAAGTTAAAGATCAAGTTATTATTTCCTTGAAAATACAAACTTAATAGACAGAATTTAGTTGAGTTATTAAATTAGGTCTATGGTTCCCACCAGTACTGACACCACAAAGCTGTGAGTGCCGGTTAGACGCTCAACAACAGAGTGATAGTGCTTGTTATTTTGTTTATGACGGGTGTACGATAATTACCCTCAAAATACGATAATTCTAGGGCTCTAGTACGATAATCCTACATTTCGCACCTGGCAACACTGTCGCAGCCGCATGTTCTCATTCAAAGCGATGCAGGACTGTTGTATAAATGACACAAATGTATTAATTTCCCCTTCTTAATCCCTTATCTGGAGTTTTCTTTTGTTTTTTTGGCCAAAAGTCAAGTGTTCGCTCCCTCCTCCCTCCTCCTCCTCCTCCTCTCCCTCCGCTGATAAGGAAATGCCCCCACCTGTCCCAGCGCGCAGCCAGCTCGCAGCCGCATGTTCTCATTCAAAGCGATGCAGGCAGGGCTGGACTGGGACAAAAAATCGGCCCGGGCATTTTGAGCAGAGTGGCCCACAGTGATGGCATAGTTACATTGAAAAAGTAACTTAGTTAAGTTACTGATTAGTCCTTGGGAAAAGTAACTTAGTTAAGTTACTGATTACTTGATTTGGAAAGTAACTAAGTTAGATTACTAAGTTACTTTATTAGTTACTTTCAGCAGCTGCTAACAAGAACCCTCTGTCACAATACATAAAAAATTTAAATGTTTTAATAAAATAATTACCAATTAAAAATATTCAAAAAACATAATGGTCTTTCTTGACTTTATTAAACATAAATACTTTTGATAAAAAATAAGGTATTTCTTGATTTCAATATCATAAATGAAGGTTGAATGAATAAAGAAATACTTGCTTTATATAAAAAATAGTGTCTTTACTTCACTAAACAAATAATATGTTTACAAAAAAGACTTATAAAATGATTATTTTGAAAATGTTTCAAGTGAACAATACGTTTGTATAGGCCAACTCTTTCAGGGATGAAGATGTTCACATCCTTGATAGAGAGGAACGATGGTTTGAGAGAGGAGTAAAGGAGGCCATCTTTGTGAAAAGAAACCGTCCATCATTAAACAGAGGTGGAGGCCTCCGGGTTCAACTGTCCCCCTCTTACAATGCTGTTGTTGCTAGTATCACTCAGCCCTCTGTGAATAGCAAACAACCATCAGGGTGCTAATGATCCATTGTTAGGCTGATGGTCCTCCTTGCTCATGTGAGCAGCTGGTTTCAGCTGTCATCAACAAACTGGTTGATCCACTGTGAGTCAAGTCAAGTCTATTTTATTTATATAGCACAGTTAAAACAGATAAACTGTTATCAAGGTGCTTCACACACACAACACAAAAGAGGTTTAAAAATGTACAGAACAGTATCACACACCAATGGTAAAAATTATGATATTAACAGCGGTAAAAGTATAATAAAAATGTATAAGAACAATATTAAAATGAAAACACAGTAAAAAAATATA
This sequence comes from Garcialebias charrua, assembly GCA_038048925.1. NCBI lineage: Eukaryota > Metazoa > Chordata > Actinopteri > Cyprinodontiformes > Rivulidae > Garcialebias > Garcialebias charrua. Next base: position 4,484 of record JBBPBX010014556.1, read on the forward strand.
TATACACTACGTCAGCTCACACAGTTTGAAATAATAGAGAAAAGATGATTTTTTTAGCAGGGATTTGAACATGTGAAGGGAGGAGGCCTGTCTAATGTTGGGGGGCAGGTTGTTCCAGAGTTTCCACAGTGAGAGGGTGATATTTATAAGACTGAGCTGAATACAGCACCTCAGACTGAGGAAGTCTTTCTGATGAAAGATGAAACGTTTCTACAATTGTTTTGTTTTGTTTTTTGAATGTCCAGAGGCCCAGACAAGTTAAAAAAAGTTAATAAGATTATAATTTTAAATTAAAAAGGTAATAGTACAGTAATCGTAAAAGAACAATACCTCTTTTTGAGCAGTTGAGGTGGTTGAATCTCTCATCATCTCTCATCATCAGGGCTCCAGGACATGCTGACACTATCAGTCTGAGTTTTTTCATAAAGTGCTGAAGTGTTGACGTGATGGAAGACGTCTTAGCAGCGTTCAGTAAAGCCTGCACATCAACAACATTTCAGACATGATTCAGAGATCATTAAAAACTCCTACAATTTGTGTTATTGATCTGGAATGATTTGAATTACCTGATAAAAGTTGCAGCTGCTGATCGGTGTTTACAAGCTGTTTTCTTCGTTCACGTTCGGATGATGTGGTTAGTCCGTTCAAGTGACGTGTTGCTGCTGCAGGTCTTGTGAAGCAGCGTCCATGCACAGCTTTTGAATTTGCGCTGGTCCAAGAAAACAGGAGACCGCAACAACATGCTAATAATGCTAACGCGTGCTGCAAGGATGCCGTGCTGAAACTCAGGTCGCATAGAGCAGACGTCACGTCACTCCTTGATGAGTCCTGTCTATCACTCGTCCTCCTCTCAGCTGCAGGTAGGAGGAGGAACTTTTCCTCAGCTCCGTGTGAGCACCTCAGTCCAGTTTCTGTCAGGCACGCTGGTGTCAGGTTTCACAGCCGCAGCAGCAGGTGATGCGAGTAAAGGGGAGGGGCTGGTCGGAAGAGTGCTGAGAGATTTCATTGGATTAGCTCGATGTCGTTCAAGAAAATCAACCAATCGGCCGTCGCGATTGACAAAAAAATAGCTATAATTTATTTTTTTGGTTCATGAGTGACAGGACCGCCCGGGCGGCCCATAAATCACCGACGGCCCAGCGGGCATTTGCCCGGAGTGCCCGATGGCCAGTCCAGCACTGGATGCAGGACTGTTTTATATGTGACACAAATTTATTAATTTCCACTTCTTAATCCCTTATCTGGAGTTTTCTTTTGTTTTTTTCCCAAAAGTCAAGTGTTCGCTCCCTCCTCCCTCCTCCTCCTCCTCCTCTCCCTCCGCTGAACAAGGAAATGCCTCAGGTTGTCACGAGAGAATTAAAGTCAGGTTTTAAGTTGCTGCCCGAGTCCCATCAGATTTCCTGGTCTTCTGGTGTGTTGGACCAGCGCTCCATGGTTTTATTTTATTTTATTAGGACGTTTTATTATCATATAAACACAGAATATACAACGGAGCGAGAGAAAATTCAGCAGGAGGCGGAGCTGAAGTCAAGTTCAGCAAACCACGGGGGAGCAGCCATCAGCAGAGCCCACGCCTCCAGCAAGAATCGTTTTTCAATGGAGAGGTCCCAGACACTTGTCTGAAGCGAAGTGAAGGACAGGGTCTGGTTTTAACCAGGCTAACAACTAACCAATATAAATGGTCAAATGCAACACATACGTTGGTATGAGCACTAAAACGTGATTTCCTTTAGACTCAAATGTGTCCAATGTGTACAGTTATGAGGCCACCACATGCACTGAAAAAAAAAAAAGTGAAGTCACACTGTATTTAAAGAAATCTCACAAACTTCTATTGTGAGGGGCGAGATATCAATGTGCATCCGAATCCAGCTTACAGAACACTTCAGCTTCATAACTTGAACCACACACTCTCTGTTTTTGGACTGAGAAAGCTCCTCGGATGAGGAGTGAAACATCTTCAGCTACAGAATAGAAATCAAGTTGTTTTTGGCTTTAACACTTTTTAGATGTATTATGGTAGTAGTACATAGGGGTGGGCGATATATCGAATATACTCGATGTATCGCAATATTTTAAATGTACGATGGTTAAAGGGGCTATATCGTCTATATCGAGGATTCTCCTGCTGTCGCGCGGGCCCCCACTCGCCCCCCTCCTTCCTGCAGGCTGCAGGAGGACGGAGCCGCGCACGAGACTTTCAGCACAACATGTAAACACGGCAGATATGAAGAGCGCTGCACGTTGCTGAGGGGGGAAAACAATGTTCTGAGCTAGTTTGGATTAAATTGTCAGATGAGGGCATAAAAAATGTTTTTGTAGACGATGCTGAAAATAGTCCCGAAGAAAGGTCGGAACTAGGGATGTCCCGATCCGATCACGTGATCGAAAACCGGGTCCCGATCACGTGACTTCAGACTCGACTCGACTCGGGCGTTACACACCGATCAGGGATCGGATATATATGTGTATATTTATTCTAAACACAAACGGGAATATTATATTAACTGTATGTTGAGTTACAGAGTCAAATTGTCTCGGAACAAAACATGCACAATAGTTTTGCAGCAGTGCCTACCGTAAAGCAGTGCCCGCTGTAAAGCGGTGACTGTCGTAAAAAAGAAGCGGAACGCGGCATTAACTTGAAGTGGAGGCAGCGATGTCTGTTGTGTGGAGATATTTTAAAGTGGATGACAAATGGAAAGTTCGTATTTCAAGAGAAGGTAAGGAAAAGGCTGCATTTAAACCTGATTAGGCACATCAGAAACAAACACCCGACACAATACACAGAGTTTAACCAGACGACGCAGCCGAAGACGAGCCAGCTCACGCTGCAAGAGACTTTATATTTATATTTAAAAACATACACTTCCTTCTGTGAAGCCACAGGAGGAGAGTTAAGGAGTGCTGTTCAGAAAAGCATGTTACTAGCCTTATTTTATAAAACGGACACTTTAAGTTTCTTATTTGTTTACATGCCTGCTCAGGTTCTGGTTCTGCTCAGGTTCTGGTTCTGCTCAGGTTCTGGTTCTGCACAGGTTCTGGTTCTGCACAGGTTCTGGTTCTGCTCAGGTTCTGGTTCTGCTCAGGTTCTGGTTCTGCACAGGTTCTGGTTCTGCTCAGGTTCTGGTTCTGCTCAGGTTCTGCACAGGTTCTGGTTCTGCACAAGTTCTGGTTCTGCTCAGGTTCTGGTTCTGCTCAGGTTCTGGTTCTGCCAGGTTCTGGTTCTGCACAGGTTCTGGTTCTGCTCAGGTTCTGCTCAGGTTCTGGTTCTGCACAGGTTCTGGTTCTGCTCAGGTTCTGGTTCTGCTCAGGTTCTGGTTCTGCACAGGTTCTGGTTCTGCTCAGGTTCTGGTTCTGCTCAGGTTCTGGTTCTGCACAGGTTCTGGTTCTGCACAGGTTCTGGTTCTGCTCAGGTTCTGGTTCTGCTCAGGTTCTGGTTCTGCTCAGGTTCTGGTTCTGCACAGGTTCTGGTTCTGCTCAGGTTCTGGTTCTGCACAGGTTCTGGTTCTGCTCAGGTTCTGGCCAGGTTCTGGTCAGGTTGAGGTCATGTTATGGTATTTTAAGTTGAGCTGCTTATTTTAAATTAGACATTTATACTGTTGCACTAAACTTCAATGTGAAGAATTTTATTTTAAATCTTATTACTTGATTGTTCAATCTACCTCACAGAAGTACTCTGTTAAATGTTAAGGTAAATAAAATAAAAATGAAGGGACATCTGGATCTGTTTCTTTTTTTTCCCCTTCATTTTAAAAATGTATTTTAGAAGTATCGGATCGGGACTCGGTATCGGCCAATTCCTAAAATTAAAGGACTCGGACTCGGACTCGGGGCCAGAAAAACCTGATCGGGACATCCCTAGTCGGAACTATGAATCTTTTTCACCATTTAAACAGCGGAGTGGAGCATGAACGGCAGAACCAAGTGTTTTTCCAGCTGCTGCTTCATTAAACAAACCACGGGTCTGAGCTCATTTAGTCGTGCGTGTACCGCAGAGAGAGGTGGAGACATTAATAAATCAGCAGTTTATCATTTCGCTAAAGACACGGTCCTTAGCGGCTAACAAGATGGCTAACGCGTTAGCCGTCTTCTTCCACAGCTGAGACTGACCGTGTCTTTAGCGATACAGCTGATTTAATAATGTCTCCACCTCTCTGTTCCGTTTCTGAGTGGAGGATGTCGTGTTTTTATGCTGCGTTCCAGTTGTCCTCGGAGGTCGTAATTACGAGCTTCCGAGCAGTAAAAATCAACTGGAACGCCCCCTCAGGTCGTAATTACAACTCGTGGACTCGGTCTCGCTGCACCATACCCGAGTTCGCCGAGATCATCGTTTCAAGATGGCTGCTCCTCGCATCAACAGTGAGTGAAAGAGTTACTTTTTACTCTTTTTCGCTGTTCTTTGTGGTTTACTCAGCCGTAACTTCACATTAACGCATTCAGGCACTGTAGTTCTTTACAGTAACGATAATGATATGTTTAAACAGCCGCTGTGCGTCGACAACGGCTCGCTAAACGGGTGTGAGGCGGCATTGTTGTTGTTTAGCACAGTACTCGTTTTAGCTGTTCAGCGTTCATTGTTTATCATTAACTCAGTAACACATTTCGTACTTTACAGTGATTATTATACGATATGTCGCCTAATAATTAGAGGGTGTTTCTAAGCGGTTTGTGTTTTCTAAAGAACGTGATTGTTGTGTGTTGATGATGTAGCTGCGTCGGAGACCTGCAACCTCGTTGTTCTTTGTTCACCTTTACATGTGTTTTTAGCTAGTAAACTAATGTTTTGCACCATAAACTGTTTTTAAAAGGTCTATCAAGATTTATCTTGGCTTGTCAGGGTGGGAATCCAGTTTAACAGAATCAATTATTTTGTTTAAAAAAAAATGCAAAACTTGAAACCCAAACCATCCTGTCAATCCACAGCTGTGTGTGTCTGTGTTGGGTGTGTGTGTGTGTGAGAGTGAAAATCGACCTTATTTATACTTATTATTGTGGGTTAGTTTTGTGAGTTACTGCTATGATGTGATTTGTTGTTAACCATGTGTATATTTCTTTGCAGTTTGTCAACATGAAGATGAACATGTTCCTGGACCCGAGCAGACAAACCTGTTTCCCTGGTCCCTTGTTCCAGAGGAATGGTGACTCCTTGATATATTTTATTGATGAAAATTGAACTGTACACGTTCAGTTACTGCAACTCAACGACTCTACAGCAGGTTACCTGTGCCTTGTTGTCATACGTTATTAAAAACAATTTGAAATAACAAATGCACAAATTCTTGTCTTACTTCACAATAAGTGTGGTTTTTCAGTAGAATAAAGGAAAGCAGGTAATGAAAAGAAACTACTTAGAATGAAAGTAAATTCAGTGTAAAAGAGGAACACCTCTGGTATTCAAACACGACAATTTGTCATGATGCACTGCAGTTTTTCATCAATATTTTTGGAAACCGATGTACTTGCAGAGAAACTAGTGCTCTCATGTTCTCATCGGGCAGAGTTTTAAAATTACTACATAGACATGTTTTATTTAAGCACTGACTTTTAAGCAGGTGTTATTGTTGTGGGAAACTAAGTTTTGCAGCTGGTTTTTGAAGCTGTAAAATGTGTTTACCTATACCAGCTTATGTTTTTGGCGTGGTTTATCCACACAGATATAAATGACAGCGAGAGAGTGGCATGTCAGATAAACACATTTAATCAAAACAGCACTATAACAACACTAGAACATTTTTTGACAAGCTAATACAAGTACAGCATCCACACATCACAGTAAAGAGTAATTTAGTCATTTTCATCCTGCCTTGGACAGCTGTTTGGGTGATCCTGACACACTGGTGAAGCCCCAATGCAGAGGTTATGCAGAAGGCAGGCTGCCATGATGACAATCATCACCACAACATCAATTCGTTAGGCCAGGGGATGAAGGTGTGTCCCATTGTGCAAAATGGCCTTCAGTACTTCCATGATGATCCTGTGCGCTGAGGACTGCGAGACCAAATTTGTCAGACATCTCCCTGAAGCTGTTCTGGTTGGCCATGTACCACAGGAACATCAGGACCTTCTTTTCTACAGGGACTGGTGCTGCACCTTGACAGTGCTCCTTCCTCCTGCAGCTGCATCATTACAGATGTGAACTGGGTCTTGTTGACTCTGAAATGACGCACAAACTGTTGTCATCCATGTTCAGCATCACCTCCCATAGTCTTCATGATTATTCCATGTGTCCGTAGGTTTGTGTGTATCAGCAGCATCCTAAAATACAAAGAAATTAAATTGTTTTGTTACTATGGACCATATGAGTCTGAAATAAAGTTTTGATTGATTGAAGTTTAATAACAATTTTAACAATAAACCGTAAAAACGTCTGCTAATGGTTTGAGGTAGTAAAAAGAAAAGAAAAACAATGTTCAGCACTTTCTGACTTTATTTATCTAATGATAACTTCTGTACTGCTGCTATAATCCTAAAAGAGATCGAATTAAAACTATAAAGTAGATGTAAGAGCCTCAAGACCATAATTAACAAAAATAAGCTTATTTATAAATAAATAAAAACTACTGGTTAAAACAACATACCTGGTTAACATTTCAAGAGCCTCAGAATTGCTTTTCAACTTCGCTGCTGGTCTGGAAACCTTTTTATAATCCAACAAAGCAAGAACAACAACAGCTTCGTAGCGGGCGTCCATCTTGTTTTCGTCATCGTGCCGACAAGCTAACTGGAACGCATTTAACTCGGTGATGACGTCATTCCAGGTTGATAATTTCAACCTCCGAGGCAACTGGAACGCAGCATTACACAAGGATTCAATGCGACACTTTGTAGAGCAACTTAGAGAACGTCTTCGTGAATCCGGAAACAACCCCCTGACCCTTTCACAATAAAACCGGATACAGTACACAGAGGCTCACATTTACTGCAGTACACCTGTGATAAATCTGTTCTTGTTCAGAGGTTTTGCAGACATTGCCTGAACTTGGCACAGTTTGAAACTTGTGCACATTTTGTGGTTTGTTGTTAAAAATTACTAGCACATGCAAATAGTTGAGAGTTGTTACCTGTGACTGTTCTGGGTCAGTAAATTTTATGGCCACTGTTTACACTTTTGTTTTTGTATTTTAAAGGCCTTAAATGTTTTGATTTAATATTTTTTTAATGTTAAAAGCACAAGAGCACCTTTTTAAGTTTAAATTATTTATTCTTCCTTTTTGCTTGAAGTACTTTTTATTTATGTGTGCAATTGATGGTTAAAATAAAATATTTAAGTTTGTTCAAATTTAGTGTTGACATTTTTTAATCAATTTTGAATCATTTTTTCATTGATTTTGGATATATCGCAATATATATCGTGTATCGTGATATAGCCAAAAAATATTGCGATATAATATTTTCCTCATATCGCCCAGCCCTAGTAGTACATATCTACACGTTAGCATGGGTGATTCTGAAAGTGCTGTGCAATCAGAACCGATTAAATTATCCTAAAACTGGGAAGGGTTTTGGCATTTTGCATCTCCTCATTTGTGTAGTGGTGAGCATTTGAGACTGGAGGTCAATTCCCAAACATTGAGTGTATCAAATATTTTTTATTTTTTTATTCCTCCTCCCATAAAATAGAATAACTTACAAACTATGGTCAAATGCATCATATAAATAAGAACAAGAGTAAAAGGAACTCTTGAACTTTACATAGTACACAATAGAAACTGCAACACAACATCCCAGATTTCCCTCTGAGAGGCTTGTCTCAGAAATACACTGGGGCGATTATAGACCTCTTAAAGACCGTGTAAAGTTAATTTCAATATTTTCTTCAATAAACATTATAAACGTCATGATTGTAATCTTGTAAATGAGTAAAAAGTCTCAAAATTGTAGCTCAATTAATTTTGGAGTTATAGATCAAACTTTGTTTAAAGATATGTCTGTTTCAGGATTTTTTAGGCGTGGTTTAAATGTGACCGCGTTTCGTCACGCGGTCTAAAGCCCCACCCCCTGCAGCTCCAGCCGTATAAATTAGTTCTTCGCATCGGTGGAGCCATTCACTCGCGAATCGCAGATAGCATCAGATAGCAATAGCATAGATATTTTGTTCATTGTTAGCTAGCTAATCAATTATGCCTCGTTCCTGCATCTTCCCTGGATGTCGCAATGGTCAGGGCACCCGCTACCGACCATCTCCCTCCAGGACTCTCAGCCTCCGGACACCGCCGCCGCCTTTCCTGCACCTGACGGCGGGATAATGTCGCGTCCAAACTTAGTAAGTTGCCGTTTGTGCTTATTATTTTAAATAATCTAAGTGTTGACCATTTAGTGCACAGTAACTACCAAATGTAATAAATGTACAAATCATAACGTGTTTTTATACCGCGTGGTTTTATACGGAGTCTCTGTAATAGGTGTTTCTTTTCTTTCTTTCTTTCTTTCTTTCTTTCTTTCTTTCTTTCTTTCTTTCTTTCTTTCTTTCTTTCTTTCTTTCTTTCTTTCTTTCTTTTTCTTCTTTTTTTTATTGCTAAGCCTGTGCCCTACAAGTTCACAAGCTCCTTTTTTGCTAAGAAAATGCGACAGGTCCATTGCATACTTAGTTATCAACGTGATTACTCTTTATTTTAATCACCAACACAGACCCCGCATGCGATGTGACCGGGTCGGACCGGGTGCAGCGAGTCCGGCTCATCTTCTAAAATAGCGCTTATTATTAAACACATAACAGCGGAGTTATGAATTATAGTTGTGTCCTCAACTTTAAAAACAAAACCAGAGTTGTTAGTGCACTAAAAACAGCGTAACTCTTGGAAAAATGAGCTGCTGTTACAGCCAGAACTCAGATAAAAACAGAGCAGGTTTACTGCTGCACCTGTCTGCCTCTCCACACACAGCTCAGCTCAGGGGGCAGGACACGGGCGCAGTACTGCGCTGAAACCACGCCCACGCGCTGACACGCCCCCAGCGTTTCAGACCAGGGCACAATTATGTTTTTTCATTATTTTTGAGACTTAATTTTATAAGGTAAACAATGTTTTTAATCAGTCAGAGTTATATGGGTGATTAATAACACATATTTATGCCGTGTGACAAACTCAAAACACACATTTAATTTTACTTTACACGGTCTTTAAATTTCTTTACTTCATAACCTATACTGTTTATATGCTTTAAGATGTATTCTGTTGAATGAATCATAACATGCAATAGTATTGTGACAGGATGTTGACGTCATCAAAAAGAAATTGATGGCACACTCTGGAATACACCTGATGTAACGATCAATATGAAGTATTTTAACTTGAGTTTATCATAGAAAGAGATTCATCACAATAGACCATTTATATCCTTTTATTAATGTATTAATGTTTAAATCTACACTATTAATTATGGCAACTATGAGCCAACTTCTGTAAACTTCCTAAATCAAGAAGGCCCAGATCCATTCACACAAAAAAAGCCTTTACCAGTAAATCAACTCTTCTTTACAACATGTTGCTTGTTAAATCTAGGCCAGTGGAAGATTACCCTTAGCAAAAAGTAGTATATTAAAGTATACTTCAAGTATACTTTTTAGGTACTTATCTGACTTGAAGTATACTTTTTAAGTACTTATCTGAAATATACTAAAAAGACGTTTATTTAAAGGTCCACTGATATGATACAAATTTGCATAAAATCGCACAAAATATATATGTTTTTATCATTCAACTATGTTCATTTTTGCAAACAAACTTATAAATATATTTAATTTTGATTTTAAATTGATTTAAAACTTTGCGCCGTGTTTATTCATGGGAAATCCGATTACACGCGAACGCAACATATGTGACGTAAAGAGATGTAGAGGGCTCCGGCTATGCATTTACATATAAGGACGGACAATTTAAAACCCGACAAATTTAGAAATCTAAGTGAATATTTGAGCTACCGTATATGTCTTCAGTTTGGGAAGCAGAAAGCTAGATAAACAATAAACAGTAGGTTCTAATTTAGGTCTGCACCCGTATTTATTTGATTTTTACCTTTTCAGGAAGCGAGGCGGCTCCGAGGGGGTGGAAGCTTTTTTATTCCATTCCAGACGAAGTATTTCTTCTTTTGGGAAAGTGAAAAGGCTCACTTGTTCACTGATGATATTAGAACACCCAAAAGCGACACAACGTAACGGCATTTGTCAAGTAAAAAAAAAAATAGGCGAGCTGCAGACAGACGCAGACTGCTTCTACATGTCTTTACGTCACATATGTTGCGTTCGCGTGTAATCGGATTTCCCATGAATAAACACGACGCAAAGTTCAAAATCAAATTTAAATCAAAATTAAGTATATTGTTTATGTTTATGTTTATTAAATTTGTTCTTTTTTTTTTACAAAAGAAACAATACAAGACAATCCCATAAATGATAATGTACAAAATATAAAAAAATGAATGGTAGCAGAAAGAAGAATAAATCTTATTATATCTGCCCCTTTTTTCCAACAATCAGATTAAAGTGAGACTAAACGCAGGTTGAGACGGTAACTCCTCCCCCAGGCCATTTTCAAAATTTCTCTCAAAATGGGCGTGTAGAGAGTCAAGCAGGGGAGGAGGTTGTGGGTTGTCCTGTGTTCACGCCCCCTCTAGTGGTGAACTTTCACCCCTCCCCAAGTTTAGATTTCAAAATGGCGGATAGTCGCGTCTTCAGTAAGTAACAGCCTAAACTTGTACTAAAATAACAGTTCTAAAATGTTGTTGCGTGTATTTAATCACACACAGCTTAAGCGTATGCTTCTGAACACTGAACACATGAAAAACCTGTGTTTAGCTGCATGGCATGAGGTGTACGGTTGTGTTTTTGTCTTTGTTTGGATCACAACGGAGTTGTAGTCCAGCTGCAGTGACTTTAATTCACCACATCTTATTACTTAGCACATTACAAAAGTAACGTTTCATAATATATTTTATTTTAAAATATTGATTTCATCTACCCTCGTTTTTTTGACGTTTTGGCTTAATTTTAATATGCAACCTAGAACTGAACACACGTTGTTTTTTGAATTGACTATAAATGAGCACTAAACAGTGGTAAAATATTTTATTTGTTTTCCAAAGATCCGTGTTTAGAAACATTCTATAAGCTTGTATGATATATTTGTTAGGACGTGCATACAGTATATGTTTAAGCTATGTGTCAGCTAATCAAAACTGAGCACAGCTGGTAAGATTTATGAGAAATTATATTTTTTCAATGCAAACCAAACAAATTGCAATGAATTTAACAATACTGTATCCTTTCAAATGTTTTTTTCAGAGAACTGTGACGACTCAAGCACCCATGCAACAGCCACGCAGAGTAAGACGATCCCATGATGATGCAGTCTCGGCCAGAGCTGCTGCTTCTCCTGAGACCTGCATCCCTGGTGTTTGTTTGTGGCTGGCAGGTGCAGCATCTTGAAGGTGGTTGGGACTGCTTTCTCTTCTGTCCACTGCATCCATACAGACGAGCTGGAGGTGGTGTCCCGTGACACGACACAGCAACTTTTGTTGTTTTGAATTAACTTACTGTTAATAAAATGAATCATAAACAACTAGTTTTTGTAATCAATTTCTTTCTTTACAGACCTCTGTATTGATAAATACATTTCCAAGTCATACATCAAAGTCAAATTTAAAAGTCAACTTTATTGTCCAAACTGCAATATGTACAGAACATACACAGGATTGAAATTGCATTTCTCTCAGATGCATGCATAATTTAAACAAACATTTAATAAACATGTTTACATCAGCAATTTTTACAAAGTAATGTTTAAATTTAATATAAATTATAATTGTTTCAGGTGTGCAAATATTAAATATTGTAAAACAAAAGAAACAAAGTGCAATAATCAATTAGAGTAATCCAAATTGTACATTATTAAAAAAGTTATAGGAAGCATAAATTTTTAAACGTTAAAATTTAAAAGTTTCCTGTACTTGAATTTATGACTTATAAAAAAATCCCTTTCTGACATAGGTTATGGCCAGATGTGAACAGGTGGGTGTGTACACCTGTGTTACAGACCACCCAGGTGCCCAGTCCACACAGGGTTAGAAGAAAACATAAATAATAATTTAACACAAGCACATAGTAATTTACATAAAGGGTATCCTATTCTAAAAGAAGTTCACAGAACCAGATGCGAAGTGCCAAATGTGTGACATGTATTTCAAATTCAGCGTAAGATGATGCAGTCTCGGCCAGAGCTGCGTCATCTCTTGAGACCTCCATCCACGACAATGTTGGGTGCAGCTGAGACCTTGGTGTTTGTTTGTGGCTGGCAGGTGGACCATCCTGCGGGTGGAGCATCCTGAAGGTGGTCTCGAGTGTTTGGGACTGCTGCACGGCTCAGATTCCCTGGATGTGGAACGCCTCATATGGAGCTAAAAAACAACAACACATTTTTAATCACCTTACAAAAAAACATACTTGAGAAACATTACTGTTCTATCACTTTGTTGACCTGTCAAACAGATGACCCAGTGCAAAATAAATACTGCTGCACAGATTATTATTATTATTTTACAAATACCTTGATCCACAACATTATTTGCAACAAAAGAACGCAGGTGCTGTGCGAATTTCTGTTCCCCCGTGAGAATCTGTTCCCCCTGTGTCGGGAGCGCGCACCCTTTCTCTCAAATAATGAAAAAACAACAACAAAAACCCAGACATTAACTATCAAAAAATAGCAGCTAGAAATAATTTTTCTCCAGTCATATTTTTAATTTGAATGAGATTTAGCCTACCACAAAGCCTACACTTATCTTTGCAGGAAGTTTTCTTGTCCTCTATCAGCTGCTTCCAGCCTTCTATATTAGTAATAAAAATTATAAATAGGCTATATATGATGTGTTGGTGGCTGATACTTTGTATTTGTCAGACTAGATTCTGTCGGAGATAAATAAATAAAAAACCTGTACAGTAGTCTACACCCCACACTCTAGACCAGGTTTATTTATTTAGTGGAGGTTTTATATTTATTTATTTATCACCAGGAGCTGTCGATTAAAATGAGCTATAACTGTGACACGATAGTGTGGACTCGTTTCAGAACTCAGATGCGCCTCACGGTCGGATCCCGACACAGGGGGAACAGATTCTCAGGGGGGAACAGAGCATTTAAACACAACTACAACACAAACTAAACGTTGATCAGCAACAGATGAAAACGCCACGACCTTGTGGGGCCACACCGAAGCAAAGCTGCAGGTCGCAAACACAGCACATGAAGAAACACGTCATATACTCAAAAGATAAATTATGGAATGAAAGGTGTAAAATGGTACTCACCTCCAAACGGATTGTACCCTGATGGTGTAAGGGTGGGTGAACATCAGTTTGAAGAGCTATTCTTGGAACAGCTTCACTCATCAATGCTAATGCTATGTTGCTAATCGCTAATCCAACCCCTGAACTCTGGAGGGGGAGTGACCTTCTCGGGGGAGTGGCTCCACTTTATATTCAGGCAGCAGTGCATGTGACGTCAGAATGTACTAGACATGTCAGAGTGTACTGTCTCGACCAACAAGAAAATCAGCGTGCAGTATCTTCTGTTCAACCCATAGAGCTACCATAAACACGTTTTTGGACCAAATATTGCCGATTTAAACAAATACGCACAAATACATGGAAATTAACACAGGAATAGTGCTCAGAAACATTTTAAACACATTCTAGGGAGTTTATCAGCTAAAAAAACATAAATTTGGGTTTAGTCGCTCTTTAAAGGCTGTCTGTCTTCATCCAAAAATCCCTGATGGTAAGCCTTTCCTTGGTCTAATAAGGAGAACCAAGAGTTTACACCAAGACTGTCAAGGATATCTTGGACGCGTGGTATTAGTTGTCTATCTGGATTAGTCTTTTTATTCAGTTCTCTGTAGTCTATACAAAGACGTAGACTTCCATTTTTTCCTCACACAAACAACTGGTGATGAATAAGGTGAGTTAGAGTTCTTCACCCAGCCTTGTGTAATGAGGTTGTGAAGATAGTCCTTCATCTCCTTATGAAGGGGTTTTGGCACAGACAGGTAAGTGTGTGCAACAGGAGTTGCGTCTTTCTTTCAGTGATATGCTTAACTTCATTTTTTCAATACAGCCAATATCATCATCAGATTTAGAAAAAGATGCACATTCTTCACAAAGCATTTTCTGTACTCTTTCGCTCTCATAGTCACTCAGATGGTTGAGATCAATAGGTGGATCCCAATTTCTTCAGCTTTTTCTGCATTTACTTGACTGATCAAAACTGGTGAAGTTTGAACATTCTCCTCCAATATGATCTTTGGATACACAGCCTCAATCTGTTGAAGTGTGCCCACTAAAGTTTTTCCTGGCAGTTCAATGTCATGATCAGTGGGATTTTGGACACTGAGAGTAATATATGGCAACACACCTTTTTAAAGTGTTGTTACAGTCTCACAAAACTCGAGACCTTCAAGCTACTGTGGATTGATCTCTAGCTCAAACAGAAGTACGGTGTCTGATTTTAAAGTTCTTGTTTTCACTTTACAGTCAATCAGAACTGAGGTGTATTTTGGCACAATGACTTTTTCTTTAACGGTTCTTACAATATAGTCACATGACCCTCCAGCAGTTACCAAATCAACAAAAGTTGTGACATTTTCTTTTTTAAGACTGGGAAAGGCTGTTATTAATGTCTCTTGTAACTTATTTATGTGTGTCACATTCGCTGGCTCAGTGCTATTGGTTTTTATCATGTGTTCAATGTCATTAAAGCCAAGAATGGGCTGTGGAAGTCCATTTTCTGTCATCACAAGCATTGGTACAACAATTTCTCTCGGTTCAGTGCCCTCTGCAATGGTAACTTCAATGAAACCTTTATATGAAATGTTTTGTCCATTAGCAGCAGTGATTTGTAAGACATCAGAAGCATCAAGTAACTCAGAAATATCTTTAAGCTCTTCGTGTGGTAAATTTTTCACTTTCCACTCTTCATCAATGATACTGACTTGAGAGCCTGTATCCCACAATGCTTGAGTCTTCTTACCTTGGATGTAGCAGTTAACTATGCATATTTTGCCTACCAAAGAAACAAGGCAAGTTGTGTTGTCCCTTTTCTGTGTGTGCATGTTCTTTGCTCTTTGTTTTGAATGCTGTTCACACTGTTTTCTATGTGTTGGCCAATGTTCAGCTTAACAGGTTTTGGAACAATAGGTATATCTTTTTTGCACATTGCACATATTCGGAGTCTGTGCTCTGTTCCAAGGACCCCACAAAAACAACAATGCTGATGGGACGAACCAATGCTGCAGGTTACTCCCTGTCCCACGAGGGTAACCCACCTCCATTTGGAGCACCTTTGTCATGTCCAACTCTGAATCTGCAGCCTGCGATAAAGTGCTCAGTACTACTGCAGCAGTAGCAGTGGTTGCAGTACTCACATCCATTTTGTTGGCAAGCAAAACATTTTCTTGGATGGGCACGATTCACAGGGGAGTATGGTTGCTGGAATGAAAATCCTTGTTGAAACGGTGCAGTATTGTTTCTCCAATCTTGTCCTCGAAGTGGCCCAGGGCTTTGAGGTAAAACCCGGGATCGTTCCTGTGTTGCAGGAGGGGGAAGATATTGTGGTAGCGGTGGATTTGGTCTCTGAATTGACTCCCTTATTTGTGCAACTTGAGCTCCTAGATTACTCAGTGCAGCCATGATGTCAGAGCACATTTCATTCAGCTCATTAAGAACACCAGGCTGATTTTTGCAGGAAAGTTCCTGGATCTGTATTTTAGTCTTTTTGTCTGCAGATTTATTGTCAGATTGGACTATGTGAACAGTAGCTGGTCTGTGCTGTGTGAGTAATTTCTTTTTGTTTTGTTTCTCCATTTCATTTGCACAAACTACATTGAGTTTTTCCAAGTAGCAGTTCATCACTTACTTTGTACATTTGTTTGCTGCAGGTAAGGCTGCAGGTCACTTCTTATGCTATCATTTTGCAGTCCTGTCAAAACAGTGTGGAGGAACATGCTTCATACAGGTGCAGGATCATACCTCAGTCCAGTATCATCTTCTTGTGAAGCAAAAAGTATTTTTAGTCTCAGATCCAGCGCACAAATAAGAACATTTTGTGGGGTTTCTTTGCTGCTTTGGACTTCTGAAGTGAGCTGTTTAAAAAGTTCTGTTGCTCCCTTTTCCTGGCAATGAGACCTGAGAATTCTTCTCAAGCTCAAAGTGATGTTTGTTTTGCCTTCCAGGTACTGTAGCTACGTAGTTGTAGTCCAGGTGAAATTGCTCTTATTACTGCATCAATTATTTCTGTTTCAGGGAAGCCTTTGCTGATGCCTTGCTCAATCTGATGTGCCAAGGTGGAACACGTAAGGTTGTCTCTTTGTCCTGATTCTCCAATTTGGCCTGCAATTTTGAATTATTTGCCCCACTGCAGTGAAAGGCGGGGCTGGGGGCCCTGTTGTGCATAAGCATCCTCATCAAAGATGGATTTTTCTGCTCCATCACTTTTGTTTTGCTTCTCTTTTAATGATAGCTCCAGTGCAAGCTGTAATTTTACAATTTCTTTCATAGTCAATAGTTCAGCCATGCTCTGATTCTCAAGTTCACGTAGTTCTTCTCTTTCAAGGTATTGTTGGATGAGTAGAATAAGAGAAAAACAATTTGCCCAGAAACATTTTCAAATTTCAGTCCTGCAATTGTCAAAAAATCACAAGCATCTATCAAAGTTTTAGACACTTTTTTCATTCAACCTGTATAAATAAAGGTTGAATGAAAAAAGTGTCCTTAGTCAGTGTGTACAGTGCACCACCTACTTCTAATTTCAACTTTTCCAGCTTTGATTACAGGTAATCCATTTCAGTGTCTGCCATGCCATGTGGATAATATTATGATGCTCGACCCTCTCTTGATAGAGAAGATGAAGCAGTTTTCCTGGCTCCAGCGGATGACCTCAAATGATGTGCAAATCCCTCTGTGCAGATGTCAGACCACCACACTTGACCATCCACGTTGACAGAATTGGTGTTGAGTTGATTGATAAATGATGACAAGGATGTCTATTGCTGATAGCTCATCCATGACTCATTCATCTCGGTGGGACCTCCAAAATGTAGCAGCTTGAAAGAGGATAATAAGAGTGAAAGATACTCTTGACACGTTGCTTTCATTCAGGCAGGTGCAGCGGGAATGAAGCAATGTCAGAGCTCCCCCTCCTTCAAGCCCCACAGACATGACCAGTCAATCACAGACCATCAGAACTCAACAAGTCGATCACAGATAAATAACTCTAAACAGGAGACTCCTCACAGAAAGTTATTTTAAACATTTTAACAATGAATTTGTATTTTATGTCACAACTGTTTTCATTCAACCTTTATCTAAATTAATCCAACTATTCTTTGAAATAAATTTCAATGTATCACACCAGCTCTCTCCAATGAGATCCGTAATTATTCTCGAGGGATCTCGGGGAATGGCCAAGGTCAATGCTAATGAGAATCCAAGAGTCCTGAAATTATGACAGAATGTTTATTCAGCTGGTTCACTCTGGTTGACAGTGTAATTCCCCGATGGGCGGGGTTGAGCATCAGATTACATGTCCTCCAGGCATATTCAGATAAGGTGCCCTTAGAGGCCAGCCGGGGGCCCTGATTCAGATAAGCACACAGTTGTTTTGAGGACAGGCAGAACATGATGACATCTACCTTGAGTCTGTGTTGGTCCAAAATGGTTCTGAAATGTCCAAATTATGTGGCCACACTGATGGAACGTGCCTGAGTAAAAATCCCAGAGGTCTGATCCATTCTGCCCAAGGTAATTGAGTCAGGGTACACGAGCACAAAAGCCATCACAAAGGCAAGCAGCGTGATCTGGTCCCAATTTGCTACTGACGACTTCCTTAATTGTAGATAAAACCAGCAGGTCCAGAACGCAGCAGCCCAATTTTTAACCAGTACAGGCAAAAGAGAGCACATTACACCAGTCTTGGTCTCCCTGCACTAGCTACCGGTTCATCTCCAAATCCAGTTCAAAGTTCTCTTGCATATCTACAAATCGCTGAANNNCCCCCCATCTCTCTGATTTGCTACACCCGTATGTCCCACCACATTCTCTGAGGTCAGCGGACCAGTTAAGGGCGAGGCATAGCTCCGCGCTAGCGCGAGGCCACGCGGCGCCACGCTGTGCGAGCTCCGCTTGCACAAGCCTTTGAACGCTCGCGCGAACGCGCCAAGCTCAAATTTTACGACCGCTCACGCGCGCGCGGTGTCTCACAATAAACTGCCCTGGTGGCGGACTGTTTTGTATGACACACAAATGAATTAAATTCCTCTTCTTTATCGCTGATCGGGCCTTTTCTTTTGTTTTTTTGCCTAAAGTCAAGTAATCGCTTGAAGCGGTCACCATTCACTTCCTCCTCCGATGAGGAGGAATGAATGAACTTGTCACGAGTGAACTAAACTCATGTCCAACGTGGATGCGCAGGTTCTAAACATTTCCTGGTGTGCTTGTCTGCTGTGTGGGTTGAAGGACCAGCGCTCCCTGTTTTAATTTTAATTTTTAGGACTTTTTTATTAACATATAAACACAGAACAAAGCTGCACAGCCCTCTGCCTTTTCTTCAGACCCGACATTCTTCTCAGACCCGACCTGTCAATCAAATCAGTAGGCTGTCAGCAAATGACCAATCAGCGACCTCAATTTGTCCCGTAGCTAAACGCTCCGCCCTGCTTCTGCTCAAATGACATCAAGTATTTGGAGCGAAAACGTTGGAGCCACACGCTGCTTCACGCTGAGCTCTGCTGTGAACCCCCCACGCACAGCACACGCGCGTGGCGCGGCGCTCGCTCGAGCGCGGAGCTTTGCCCCAGCCTTTACTTCTAAAAGTTCCAGGAACTCGTCTTAAATGCAGAGGTGACAGGGCCTTCTCTGTAGCAGGACCAAGACTTTGGAACGAGTTACCTCTGCTCATCAGACAGGCCCCCTCCCTCTCGGTTTTCAAATCCCGTTTAAAGACCCACTACTATTCTGTTGCTTTCAACACCAGATGATCTGTGTTTGGTCTTTATATTTATTATCTGTGATGATTTTATGTCTATATTCTGTTTTTGTTTTTTGTTTTTTTACTTCATTTTGTATGTTGCCTATGTGTTGCCTGTTGTTTGTTTGTACCGCACTTTGGTTGGCCTTGTCGCTGTTTTAAGTGCTCTATAAATAAAATGGTATGGGTATGGTATGGTGAAAAGGGTGGGTAATCTGAGCTGCCGTTTGGCGCATAAGCACAAACAATAGTCAGAGCCCGTCCCCCCACACGTAGGCAGAGGGAGGCTACCTTCTCGTTCACTGGGATGAACCCCAACGTACAGGCACCAAGATGGGGGGCAACAAGTATGCCCACTCCTGCTCGGCGCCTCTCACCAGGGGCAACTCCAGAGTGGAAGAGTGTCCAACCCCTCTCAAGGAAACTGGTTCCAGAGCCAGAGCCATGCGTTGAGGTGAGTCCGACTATTTCTAGCCGGAACCTCTCAACCTCACACACCAGCTCAGGCTCCTTCCCCACCAGAGAGGTGACATTCCACGTCCCAATGGCCAGCTTCTGTAGCCGAGGATCAGACCGCCAGGGTCCCCGCCCTCGGCCACCACCCATCCCACATTGCACCTGACCCCTTTGGCCCCTCCCACAGGTGGTGAGCCCATGGGAAGGGGGACCCACGTCTCCTCTTCGGGCTGTGCCTGGCCAGACTCCATGGGTAAAAAGCCCGGCCACCAGGCGCAGCCAACATGCCCCACCTCCTGCCCGGCTCCAGAGTTGGGACCCCAGCGACTGCGAGGGAACATTGATTCCATTAGTTATCATCATTGGGGTCTTTGGGCTGCAGTGCACTTTGTCTGGTCCCTCACCTAAAGTCATAATTATGAGAATAAAAGTCATAGTTTCGAGTTTAACGTCATAATTTTGACTTTTAAAGTCATAACACATAACATAACACATTACCTTTAAATATCCAAATCTATTTTGTAAAAAGACAAAGTAATAATCTTAAGGGAACAGAGATATTTGTAAAACCAAAATACAGAACCAGTTTAAAGGGACGGTCTACATCAATCCAGGGAATTGGATTGTGGAATTGTTTGGAGAATGATGTTAAAAATGCCAAGTCAATGTTTACATTTAAGAAAATAATCAAAACTGAATATTAGAAAGAGTTGTTCATTTTGTTCTGTAACTTGAAGATAATTATTGTTTGAACTGATTGTTTGAAAAAAGGGGCAGATATAATAAGATTTTTTCTTCCTTCTGCTACCTTTCATTTGATATTTTTAATCATTAATGGGATTGTTTGATATTGTATTTTAAAATTAATAAAAATGAGTAAATAAATAAATTATTATGAGAATAAAAGTCACACTTTTGAGTTTTAAAGTAATAATTATGAGTTTTAAAGTCATAATTATGACTTTTATTCTCGTAATTATTATTTTAAAAGTTGTAATTATGACTTTTATTCCCATAATTAAGACCTTAAAAGTCAAAATTATGACTTCCTGTTGGGCTTTTATTTTTTTCTTTCATGACGGAAATGGGCTTCCATAATATGGTCCATTTTCAATGACAAAAATTTACAGTATTGAAGTATTTTCCTGAAAGTTTATGTTCTGCACCTGTTACATCCTGTGTCCTCTGCTAAAAGAAAAACTAAACCCAAAAAGTGACTGCCCATAACAAAAAGAATCAACTAAGATCTTCAAAATAAACCAGAGTTCATCTGAGAGGAGAAACAAACTCCTCTGAAAACTGTGGGGGAGTTCGACCACGGTGGGGACCATCTTCAACAGTCTGTAGATGAAAACACAGACTGGGTATTTACGGTATATACAGTACATGTATACTGTACATTAGGGCTTTAATCGACTACTCGAGTAATCGCCAAATCGATTACTTGGACCTCTATCGAGTTTTTTCATTTCAAGTCGAGTAGTCGTAGTGACGTCATCACGTCGCAGTTACAGAACAGAAAATGAATCAACTTCCTGTTTGGAGCGCGTTGCAAACCAGTGTTACACCATACATGTATTCTGTGACCACTGTGTATTGTGACCGTAGGGGGCGGTGTTGCATGAACTGTTGCAGGTCACAGAATATGGTGCAACACCGGATCCAATGGCCTAACCAGAACCAGCTTCCTCGGACGTTGTTTCACAAATACTGTAAAAGGCAAAAAATATTAATCTCTAAACCTAAACCTAATGCGCAGCACCACAGGCGGTGGTGCGAGGTGGTCAACCGCCCCACTGTTTTAAGTTTTGTTTTTGACGTGCCGCACATTTTTTTCACTTTTGCAGCTTAATAATAATAACTAACAGTTTTGGTTTTCTTGTAATTTATTTGCTGTAAGATAAATGGTAGGAGCCTAATATATGCTCCCAATGTTTTGTTGGTCTTTTTTTGTAAATAATAATTTATATATATTTTTTTTTTTGCGGTTTTAATTAGTTAATTGTTTTTTGCATCTTGAGATCCTATGACATCATCATCAACTACTCGAGTATTATTATGTTAATGTCGAGTTTTAAAATTATGTACTCATTCAACCCTGTACATATATATTAACCAAGCAGGCAGGTGGGTGCACAGAAATCAACTGAAACAGCCCCCTCATCTATTTTAAAATATATACAGTATAATAAACCTAATTGCCATGGAGTGTTTGTATATACAATTATTTTTATTGCTGTTCCCTCCATTCTTACACACAAAGCCCTACAAGCATGGAGAAACAGTCACAAGTGCCTCAGTTTCCACATTCTTCATGCTCTTCATCCTCCCTGGTGGTTCTCTGATGGCCTCCTCATGCTCCTCCTATTATGCTCCACGGTAGCAACTTTGTCAGGGTCTCCTCGTTGTGTCCACTGGGTTTCTTCCATCATACTGGTCCTGTCGGGGAGCCGTGCTTCTCCATCTCCTCAGCTGCTTCATGGGCGTCACTGCAGGTGACTGTCCCTGTAGGGAAGTGGATTCTCATCTTTGTCAGCGGCGTCTGCAGCAGATGTGGTTTTCTTTAAGGACCTTCTTGATCGGGATGGATTCCTTTATTTTCTGCTGCACGTCCGCTGCGTAATCGTGATCAAAGTAAACACGTATGTTGTGAAAAAACAGCTGTTTCTTCCAGGCTGCCTGGAGGACCTTATCCTTTGTAGTAAATCTCACAAAATTAATTAATCAGTCAGTACTCCATGGTTTCTTCAACGTGTTTTAGAGTTTCAAAGTTTTAAGTCAAGTTTTTGCAGATTAAAGACTTGTAAAGAGCTTCAAGTTGATCTGAAGCAGGTGATTGTTTCAGCTGCCACTGAACCACAAAGTTCATTCATTCACTCTGTAGCCTCTTTGGTTGGACTCAGCGGATTGTTGCACTGTTTTGGTTGTCATGACGACAACTTCACTGTTCTGAGGCTGAACTTTGAAGAAGTGTGTGTGTTACAAACACGACACCAGATCTGTTCCAGCATTTAACCTGAAGTGGCTTTAAAGTCTCAACACAAACACAGAAATCATGGGATCTTCCATGTTTACTGTAAAAAAAAATATTGAAAAACTTTTAATAAACACCAAAAAACTTTGTTTACAAATTTTATTCTCGTGTTTTAATGCAGTTCTCATTTCCAGAGTTTTAAATCGTCCATCTTAAGCTTGTCTTTGTTCCAGCAGTTACCTGCAAAAAGCAATAAACAACAATATAAGAGATAAAATAATAAAATGTGCAAGTACACAGCATTCTCTAGGCATTTCTTTCACAAAGGTTACCTTTGTTTGTTCTCAGCTGTCACTCACCTAAAAAACAAATAAATACTATGTTAAGAATATTAATATTTACATTATTTTAAAATTCAAGATTTACAAAATACTTCTTTTAAATTGTACTTATCTTTTTTCATCTTTATTCCAGGTGTCAGCAACCTTCAAAAATCAACACAGGATAATATGAATACACACGAACACTGTACAAATATCTATAGTATTTTCTGTTTATTTATTTTTTCAGATCTTTTTCAAACTGTTGGAAACAAACTAACAAGAGATCATGGAGAAATATTAGAGATGAATTTCACATGAAACTGACTTTAAAACTCTTTCTATCTGTCCAAGGTACCCCACCCCCCAACGGGGAAAAAAGCAATAAAATAAACAAATAACAACATTATTGTCCATAAACTTTGTAAATACATAAAACATTATAAATATTTTAAAAGTACTTATCTTTCTTGTCCAAGGGTCACCCCCCCCTGAAAAAAACAATAAACAAATGAATAAACAAATAAAAACAACATCCATAAACTTTGTAAATACATAAAACATTATAAATATTTTAAAGGTACTTATCTTTCTTGTCCAAGGGTCCCCCCTGAAAAGAAAACAATAAACAAATGAATAAACAAATAAAAACAACATTGATAAACTTTGTAAATACATAAAACATTATAAATATTTTAAAATGTACTTATCTTTCTTGTCCAAGCCCCCCCCCCAGACACACACTGAAAAAAAAGCAATAATAAATAAATAAACAAACAACATCATTGTCCATAAACTTTGTAAATATATAAAACATTCTGAATATTTTTAAATGTACCCTGATGCATGCTCAATAATCCAGGTAGAAAAAAATCTAAAAAAGTCAAGTCTGGTCCTCTGGACATTCAAAAAACAAAACAAAACAAAGCAAAAAAAAATAAATTGTCTTTCGTCCGAAAGACTTCCTCAGTCTGAGTTGCTGTATTCAGCTCAGTCTTATAAATAGCACCTTCTCACAGTGGATCAACCAGTTGGCTGATGACAGCCGAAACCAGCTGCTCACATGATCAAGGACCTCAGACTGAGGAAGTCTTTCGGACAAAAGACGAAACGTATCTATCTACAATTTTTTTTTGTTGCTTTTTTTGTGCTTTTTTTATGTCCAGAGGACCAGACTTAGCTTTTTTAGGTTTTTAAATGTACT
>JBBPBX010014556.1:40561-50723 GCA_038048925.1 Garcialebias charrua
TATTTATATCATAGAGACATCCCTCTCATTAAAGAATAAAACAAGAACATCCTTTGTTCTAAGAGGAACTATTTCTTCCTGTTTGTTGCTCCATCATGGAGGAGCCTGGAAATGGTCCTGGCTCTTCCAAACAACTTTTTAAAGAAATAATGAAGACCTCATTTAAAATGACTCAGTATAAACTTTCAAATAAATGTTTTATTTATTTATTTATGTATTTTTTAGGGGAAGTGTTGGGTTGTCTTAGAAATGCATAGTGCATAGTTATACTGTACATGCATTTTACAAATAAATGTAAATAGTTATACAATACATGCATTGTGTTGGGTTGTCTTAGAAATGCATAGTGCATAGTTATACTGTACATGCATTTTACAAATAAATGTAAATAGTTATACAATACATGCATTTTATATGTAAGGTTATTATACTTTTTGAAACAGTGAACGTCAAATCGTACCCACTTCTTCCTTTTCAGGTCACAGGGATCACTGGTGCCCAAGTCTAGCAGTCATTGTGCAGTGTGCGTGGACACCATTGACAGGTCTCCAGTCCATCACAGGGACACAAAATGAGACAAACAACCATTCTCACATGGACAATTTAGAGTTACCATCTGCCTCACATGCATGTTTTTGGTCTGTGGGAGGAAACCAGATTACCCGAAGAAAACCCACACATGCACAGAATTCATGCAAACTCCATCAGACTTAACTAAAAAAGGACATCTAACCACTTCAACTTACTTTTTCCTATAGTGTACAGTTTATAGTCTAAAACAATTGCCACATTTTCCATATCCATTATCTGTTAAATTGCCTGAGTAAAGTCCATGATACCCTGAGAGGTAACACACACACACACAAACTCAAAAAGTGTTAACCTTTGATCAACAATAAGTATGGTAGATGAAGAAAAAAAAAAGGCTGATCAGTAACAAAGAGAATAATTGTTTGAATTAAATTTGGTTGGTTAAGCGAATTAATTAAATAAAGAAAATTGTTAGTTTTTAAATATTCCTTTTATAAACCTTTTAGAAAATGGGGATGGGTATAGCCTGAAGCACAAATACTGTGTTGTTCTATTTCGTGTAAGCATTCGCCCTTTAAAAGCTTCGCTTTGTTGGGTTTTATCCCTCGCGCTTCGCGCCAACATTGAAGACTTGTAGTCCACGCCCACCTGCTGTGGGCCCGCCCTATGGTCCATTATAAATTGCCCATGGACCATCATTCTGTTCACTTTGTCCATCTGCTTAGGGATCAGAACGTGTTAGTCCACACGGACAACAGAGCCACAGCAGCGTTCATAAATCGCCAGGGCGGAGTCGATCGCTCCAGCTTCTGGACGTGGCCAGAGAGCTGCTCTGTTGGGCTCGCATTCACCTAAAATCGTTGAAAGCAGCTTACATCCCAGGCTTGCAAAGCAAAGGAGCAGATATTATGTCCCGCGGGGGACCGCTAGACAGAAATTGGGCTCTGCATCCCGAAATATGAAATAATATCTCAGATTGGAGCAGATTCGGGAGGGAGGAAGTGGACCTGATGGCGTCTCGCGAGAGCGCTCAGTGTCCCCTGTTCTTTTCCTTAAGTCCCCTGGACGCTCCCCCACTGGGGGTAGACGCTTGCCACAGACCGTGGCCAAAAAAACTCTGATTTATGCTTTTCCTCCAACCTCACTGCTACCAGCGGTCCTGGAGAGAGTAGAGGAAAAGTTGTCAATGATCCTGATCGCTCCACAGCACCTGAACGCACCATGGTTTCTGGTGCTGCAACAGCTGACGATGAGATCATGGAGGCTTCCCATGAGAGACGACGCTCTCCTACAGGCAGGAGGAGCAATAAAGAGTTTCCCTGTGGTAGGTCAACATCTGCTGGCCTGGTTACTGAACGTAAACGCTTAGAAAATCTTGGGTTTTCTGAGGATGTTATTAGAACTATCCAGGGATCACGTGCTCAGTATGACTCAAAATGATCAGCTTTTCAGAAATGGTGCCTGGATAGAAGCGTGGATCCTTCTTCATGCTCTCTAGGCTCCATCTTGTCTTTCCTACAGCTGCTGCTGGACAGGAATTTGGCTTTCAGCTCAATTAAGACCTATGCTACTGCTATCTCGTCTTGTCATGAAGGTTTTAATGACAGGACAGTGTTTAATCATCCCCTGATGAAACGTTTTCTGAATGGTGCATGTCGTTTGAGGCCAGTCTCTCGTTCACTGCCCCTCAGTGGGAATTAATTACTGTACTGAGTGCATTAATTAAGGAACCTTTTGAGCCGATTGACCAAATTTCTCTGAAATTTTTGTCTTTTTAAACAGCACTGCTGTTGGCGTTAACGTCAGCGATAAGAGTAAGTGATATGGCAGGCCTGTCGGTTTCTCCTTCCCTTTTAAAGATTCAAGGAGATGGAAGCTCAGCTGAGCTTCGACCGAATCCTGCTTTCATCCCTAAAATCATAACAACTGCTTTTAGGTCCCGTATCATCACCCTTGACGGTTTCTGTCTCCCTCCTCATGGTAATGAAGAGGAGAAACGGCTACATTTGCTCTGCCCAGTCAGAGCACTTAAATGTTATGTAGCTCGCACAGCAGAGGTGCGTAAATCTGAGAGTTTGTTTGTACATTTCAGGAAACAATCTCAGGGTCAACCATTGACCTCTCAGAGGCTGTCACACTGGTTGTGTGAGGCCATCTCGCAGGCCTACACCTCTTTCGGCCTTCAGCCTCCTGATGGTATTAAAGGTCACTCCACCAGAGCGATGGCGGCTTCAGCAGCCCTTAACAAGGGCCTTTCTGTACAGGATATCTGTTCAGCCGCATCGTGGTCATAACCTACCCCTTGTGTACGTTTCTATTTACAGGATGTATTCAGTTCCTCTCTGACACATCCTGTTCTTAGGACCATGGCGGAGTGATTGTTCCTTTTCAAACATCAATAAATATTGATGAATTGACACAGTTTGCCTCTGTCCTTATTGAAGGGTATTGTTTTTGGTCAAAAACTTCCTTCAATCAGGTTAATCTTGTTATTTCTGGTCTGTTCTGAATAAATCTATTCAGCCAGTTAAGGTGTAGTGGACCTACCCAGGGTCAAACTAAGGTTTTTGAACTGTCCAGTGATGACCTTTACTGACCTCTCAGTAAAGCAAGACATTTACCACAAAATCATTCCATTAGTTGTAATCTGAGAATATAGTCATCAAAAGAGACTATTTCTATCTTTGATTTTATTCTAATGTGATCAAAAGAATAACTTTTGTCATTTTCATGATATATGTTATATGCTGTTATTCTTTAAATGTGAAACATCAATGTGTCATTTCTGCAAGTGAAAAGGTGTCAAAGTTCAGCTAATATGTCAAACTGTGCTTTTCAGATTTGTTTTAGAAGTGTTAAGACGCTAATCCAAGTGTTTTTCCTCTTGGAGTCTATGAGTCTGTCTTTTCCTAAACATTTCTCTCTGCTGCTAGTTGTGGCCTTGTACTCTGATAACAATAAGTGAACTCCCCGACCGGTCCTGTTGGACCAATGGGGAAAAAACAAGTCGCTCTCCTCTCAGAGCCGGTACTAAGTTCTAAGCTGTTGCTGAACGCTTCAGAGTTTGGAAGGAACGAGAAGGTTCCGGAGTTTCTGGGAGCTTCAAAGACATGAAGACGTCCCAAAGAGCTGAATGAATGCCTGTCACCCGCCAAGGACAGTCATGCAGCTAAGGATTGTATAACATGCTGTTATGAATCCACTTCGAACGAGCGTAAGCTCAAAACTTTGTTTATTCCTTCCTGGAATAAGCTTATCTTGAAGTCAGAGGCCAGCAGCTGACATATTTTCTGATGACCAAGCGAAACCCAGGAGACGTTGGAAACGTAAACGAATGACCAGTTCAGACGAACTGGGCCTGAAGGACTGTGCATCTTACAGGCTGGTGTCATCTCTTTATCAGACTCGTCGTCGAAAGGTAAAGAGCTGTTTACAAAACGTACCTGGATTTTAGCAGAAATCTGATGAGAAGTGTCACTTTGGTAACATGCTCAAGACAATTTCCTTTAACCCATCTCTCCATCTGTCCTCCTATTCTCTCCTTTCCCTCAAATTCTAAGCTGGAAACTATTTTAAGCTAAAGAGCCCACAGACTAAATATGTTAACATCCAGTATTGAAGTCTGTTGTGTTGAATTTAAGTGTGCTGACGTATTAAATTGAAAGAAAGTGAAATCATATCAATCAAGTGTAATGGTGTTAATTTAGTGATTTATTTTAAATAAATGGTAGTGTCGCCTGGCATACCAACTAAGTTAACGTGTCCATTGTCACTCTATAGCTCTGTTTATTTATCCATCATAAAGATCACAGAAATATTGGGTAAACTGAAAAAGAAAAGAATCCGTGAAATTACTATTCAATCTGAATAAGTAAGTTAATTAAGGATAAAGAGGTCAGCTTAATACTGACCCCTGTTAAAATCCTTTAGTTACATCTGGGTGGCACTATATGTGTTTAAAGACACAATATATGGTCTCCCTCATGTTTCCTTCATCTGGTGGCCCTACGTGTTTTCTAAAAGTTTATTGATAGCTCTGTGGTCTCTCATGAACTGTAACGTCATGTTTGCATAAGAGGATCCAAGTTTTAAACTCTGAGGATAATAATTTTGGCTGGAAGTGTTCAAAGCAGGCAGATTCTGCATGTTTTTATCATTTGAGGCTGAGGAATTGTTATTCGTTTCAACTCTGTTACACGCTGTTGGAAGCATTCAGGTGAGGTTTTTGTCAGTCCGTGGTCTGTGGGGGTTCTGGTTCGGTCCAGTTCACGCAGACTCCTGTACAAAGCTTTGTTTGACCGCCGAGTCAAAAGCCTGAAAGCTACTTTAACATCTACAAGATTGCTGTGCTGGTATTTTACATTTTAGAGCAGGTCAAAGAAGCATATTACTGTTAGAACGTTGTCGAATGGGTTCAGACCCGAGTTTTCTGCTCCACTAAAAGTGGACCAGAACCGACCTTGACGCGCTCCGAGAGAGTCCGTGTTTGTTCAACAGCTGCAGTGCTGTGTTACTGAGCGTAACTAAGTTGGCCTGTCTAGGTGTGTTCGCCGCATGTTTCAGAATTTTGGGAAGTTAATTTGTAGCGTTTGAGTTGTTTTAAGAGTCTATAAAGTTGTGGTCTGCTGTGCAAGCTAACGTTAAGAAGACGTGTCCGGCATGTCTGTTTATGAGCTGTGATTGGATGAACGAGAGCTGTGAACTGTCAATCACTCTCGTAGCGAACGCTGATTCGCTGATTTGGGAACGCACGCTGTTGCGAACAACCCACTTTGTCGTCATTTCCGGCACTGCATTGGTCGAAGGTAATAGAACTACATTCACCATGGTTGCTTGGGAAAAGGACTACAAGCGCTGTGATTGATTGGTTGACGTCACGTATCTGTTTAGCGAGCTCCAGAGCCGTATATATAGAGTTCTGACACTCTTTGAAGTCGCCGACAGGCGGTCAATCGTTCCAAACAACGGCTATGGAAACCTTGTGGAGCTGCGCCCTCTGGCGGCGAAAGAGCGCTACTGCAGGCAGCTTCAGTCTGTAACTAGAGCCATGGAACGAATCGCCCCCTCCATGACCCACGTGACTTCCGCATTCCATTCTTACAACGGAACTCTGTGGAAGTGTCGCAACTCTCACTTTATATGGCTCTGGCGAGCTCCGCCTCGCTCAACGGAAGCTGGTGACGCGCTGCGTCGACCCGCCTACTTGTGTCGTCATTTCCAGGTGCACTTCGGGTGATAAGCAGTTCACACACTCACGGGACAAACTGAGATTTCACTGAGAGTTTAAACACTCATTTAAAGCCATCTAAACTGTCTAACAACATAGATTTGTCTCTGACAAGAACGTGGTTCGAGCGTTTATCACTGACACACTAGAAACTAACTCTACATGGTTGTTTTTAGTTTAATTACTGAATAAAGGTCAGTCGTCTCGTGATAACATAAGACTTGAATCCGCCCCCTGTTGGTTAAAAGACGTTGACAGATGAGTTTTCTCAAAAACATCATAAAAAAGTCAGCATTTTTATGGTGAAATTACCAGCTTTAAAAAATTGTTCTGTACACATACAAAATTCCTGTTTATTTTAAATAAAAATTTTAGAATAACAGAGATACAGACAAACAATTGATGCTTGTTTTAAATACTGAAGAGATTTAAAATAACTCTAAAAAAGAAAAAAAAAATTTTTTTTTAGAATAACACCCACATGTACCAGTTTGTTGATTTTTACAGACTCAAAACAAATATGGATACACAATCAGATGACGTTGTACCGTCCTCATCCTTGAAGGATGCTGAAGGAGAGCTGACTCCAGCGCAGGAGGAGGAGAAAATCCCAGCGCAGGTGGATTCAGACTCTGAGTCAGTAGACACAGATTGTGTTGATGAGGCCTTAAAACTGCTAGCAAAACCCCTCGTAAAGTATGGTGAGGAGGTAGCAGCAATGGACACCTCGACTCTGGACACAGAGTTAGAAAGTCTAGCAACAGGTATAATCAAAAAAGATGGTAAAAAGCTCAGCGCCGACCGTTTACCCAAATTGGCCCTTCTGTTTTTTTGCAGATGATGTGGTCCTATTGGCTTCATCAGCTCGTGATCTACAGCTTTCACTGGAGCGGTTTGCAGCTGAATGCGATGCGGCCGGGATGAGGATCAGTTCCTCCAAATCCGAGGCCATGGTCTTGAGCCGGAAAAGGGTAGCGTGCCCTCTCCGGGTCGGGGAGGAGGTCCTGCCCCAAGTGGAGGAGTTTAAGTATCTCGGGATCTTGTTCACGAATGAGGGAAAACTGGAGCGTGAGATCGATAGGCGGATAGGTGCAGCGTCCGCAGTGAAGCGGGCGCTGTACCGGTCTGTCGTGGTGAAGAGAGAGCTGAGTCAAAAGGCAAAGCTCTCAATTTACCGATCGATCTACGTTCCCACCCTCATCTATGGTCATGAGCTTTGGGTTATGACCGAAAGAACAAGATCTCGGATACAAGCGGCTGAAATGAGTTTTCTCCGCAGGGTGTCTGGACTCTCCCTTAGAGATAGGGTGAGAAGCTCAGTCATCCGGGAGGGACTCGGAGTAGAGCCGCTGCTTCTCCACATCGAGAGGAGCCAGTTGAGGTGGCTCGGGCATCTGGTTAGGATGCCTCCTGGACGCCTCCCTGGTGAGGTGTTCCGGGCATGTCCCACCGGGAGGAGACCCAGAGGAAGACCCAGGACACGCTGGAGGGACTATGTTTCTCGGCTGGCCTGGGAACGCCTTGGGATTCCCCCAGAGGAGCTGCTCCAAGTGGCTGGGGAGAGGGAAGTCTGGGCCTCCCTACTTAGGCTGCTACCCCCGCGACCCGACCCCGGATAAGCGGAAGAAAATGGATGGATGGATGGATGGCCCTTCTGTTGAAGGCCAGACTAGACCATGAACTGGGGAAGAGCGAGGACCTTGAGGTGGAACTGGCTGATGAGAAAAATAAACACCAAGGTACCACTTTAGACTTTGTGTCGTACAAGAAAACGACAAATACAGAGATTGAGAGTTTAAAAACTGATATACAGTCGCAAACAAAATCATATGAAGAAAGCATTCGTTCCAGAGGACAAAAATATGACGAGTCTGTGAGAGAGAATGAAAGATTACAACAACAGGTACAATCGCTGTCTAAAGCACTACAAGAGAGCACGGGACAAAGACAAGAAGCTCACAACCTGTGCACAATGTTGAAAGGTGAGTATGATAAATTAAAAGAACAACTAAAAGAGAGCACTCAATTCGAGGAACATAAAAAACTCAGTGAACAGTGCACAACGCTGCAAACTGAAGTTGATCGTTTACGTAGAGAATTGACTGAAAGTAAGGTGGAACTGACCTTAACTAAAGAAAACCTTTTTAAAGAAAGGGAAAGGTGGGTGGATGTTGTGGCAAAGCAGTCTCAAGGCTTCCCACCCCCACCCCAACACCTCCACCCGGTGATGCAGAACAGCTCATCGTACCTGTTAAGACCCGCCAGTCGGAGCAGGGATTTGCGTACTCAACAACAACACCTGCACAGGGATCACAGGTAAATGGGAATAACGATGGTTCTCAACTTTCTATTCCAATACCTGAACTCCAAAAGCTTTCAAGATACATTCAACACTTTGATCCGGGGCCGTTGGGTTCAATCCACACAAAGGCCTACCTAGACTCTCTTGACTTCCAGCTGGGTAATTTTCCAAATGCTACTGCTGCTGATAAAATTGCACTGATCAGGCTCACTGCAGACTGGAACGTATATGCCTTCATTGTTCGCCAACCAGACGCCATAAAAAAAGATTACAAACTTTTGCGTGATACACTTATACAAGAGTTCACTCCAAACATGGGGCCTGGTGGCTATCCAGATGCCGAGAAGGTCGTGCAAGGTAAAAACGAACATCCACAGGCGTATTACCAGAGAATGTTCCAAGCTTTCTTTGGTAATCGCAATGAACCGGGCATGGAGGACGAGGTAGGTTTTAAATACCTTTTCGGAAAAAACCTCCACCCTGTTATAAAACAGTCGGTACAAGTGATGGCTAATTTCAGAGAAAAAACCATCAAGGAAATGAAACAGTGTGCCATAAATGTTTTCGAGGCCCACATGGAATGCAGAACACCCGTAGAGGTGTTCGCAAGTGCGAAGGACGAATCCCAATCGCTGGAGCTGGAAGGGACGCGTGCATCAGCTCCCTATCCTATAAAAGGCGAGAAGAAACAGATCTTTCAACCTGACAAACCACAAAGTGGAGGTGCCCGCTGGAAAAAGAACCCAAAGTGGTTCAGGCCAAACACAGAGGGTGAACAGAAGGATCAAAAGGGGGGTGCACGTCCAAAGAGTAAAGATTATGGGTACGGAGGTAACCCATATAACCAAGGGTGGTCCCAGAGGGGACCCCCGAAACCAGGATGGTCCCGGAAGGGACGCCCGAGCCGTGGACCTGCTCCTCCTGCACCTCAGGAGGAACAATCTGAGATCAGACAACAGTCTCAAAAGTCCCAGAAAAAGGGCCCTAAACCTTTGACTGCAGAAGATTCAGAGATACTACGTCTGATGGTTGAGAATTTCAAAAAAACAAACAAGGATAACCAGCCTGGGGTAATGTGCAGCACTGTCGTTGACAAACACTCAGAGCACTCAATTAACAACAATGCCACAATTGCTGACGGTCACCAAGATACTGATGGTCAGGATGCTGACAATCAGGGTAATGACAGTCAAATCATTGACAGTCCAGAATGTGACAGTCAACAAAACGTTGACTGTAACCATAACTTCATTGTTACGGAGTCCGAGAACCCCTCGTCAGGAAAAAGGGGGGAATGCTCACTCACCGTTGATAGTGGCTCGCCACGAACTGAACAGTCAGACCCGTGTGTGTCTGCACTACCAGTACTGATAAATGAAGTTCACACAGTCAGGGGTGGGCGTGATAAACGTCGGAGAAAACCTGATAGGTTCCTGTGTAACATTATCAGAAAGGGGCCCGCTAGGAAAGCTTACCTGTCCATCACGTTGGAAGGGGTCCTCACAAAAGAGGCCCTCTTGGATGGTGGGGCAGACATAACCATTGTGTCACCCACACTGTTGGAAGAGCTACGGCTGGCTGCTAACGGTGTTGACAGGGAAATACCCCTCAGAGAATGTGCTATAGTTTTGCAGGGTCTCTCGGAGACGAGTACAACCCTGACAGCTATAGCCATGGTTCACATGCAGATTGGTGAAACGACGCTATACCACCCGGTACACGTGTCCACCGTGGACTCATTCCCATTTTTGGTTGGCCAAGACTTTATAAACCGCTTCGACGCGATTATAGATTATGGCGATCAGACAATGTGGACCAGAGTGAGTCAACCACTGCCGATCGATATGCCTATACAAGGTAACACTGACCGTCTAATGGCAGGCACCGCGGAAGGCAAAAGGGAATGCTCAGACGAGAGCACAATCCCTGTAGGTGAACCTTCAACTACAGGTGAGGCTGTAGAGGCCCAACAAGAGAGCCCCCTCTGCGAGCTGAAACAGTTGGCACTCACCGAACACTACCTACCACAGGTAGTCAAAGGTGTTGAGATCCAAGGATCCCACACCGATGATGCTGTTCTGTCCCCTTGGACGGAGAAATCA
>JBBPBX010014557.1:0-29854 GCA_038048925.1 Garcialebias charrua
CAGCTGGTTTCAGGCTGTCATCAGCCAACTGGTTGTGTAACACTGTGAGAGGGTGCTATTTATAAGACTGAGCTGAACCCAGCACCTCAGACTGAGGAAGTCTTTCGGACGAAAGACGAAACGTTTCTACAATTTTTTGCTTTGTTTTTTGTTTTTTTGTTTTTTTGAATGTCCAGAGGACCAGACTTAGCTTTTTTAGATTTTTCTACCTGGATTATTGAGCATGCATCAGGGTATTATTTACATCATTTAACCAAGTTTCAGATAGTGCAATTATGTCAAAAGTTCTACTTAGTTGATCCAAGTAATCGGTAATGTTAGATATATTTGCATTTATACTTCTGCAGTTAAAATGAATAAAAGAGAGAGTTCCATTCGTTACATTAATATTGTTAAATTGATCTTCATTGTAATATTTACAGTCTTTTATGACTGGAAAGAAATCTTTATTAATCACTTCTTCAATATTATATATCTTAGATTCTGTATCTTCGTATATTGTCATATTGATATATGCATACTTGTCCAAATGTACTTTTGATGTATTTGTGGATTAGAATTATGTAGATTTGAATTATGTAATTTACCTTCTTTAAGGATCATTTAAATCTTTCCAGATCCTTCAGTTCTCTTATGATTTTAGGCTGAGCCCCCTCATTCAGTTTAACCCAAATATTGCCATTCCTTGTCAATGTTATTTTGTTCAGTTTTTTCAACAACCTTGCCTCACATGCAAGATTTCCATTTTTTTGGTTAGATGTTCATTTATATACAGTATACCTTTGTTCGTATCAGTTTTTTTGCCTGCATTAATATATTATTTCTGATTTTTCTACTAATGAGCTTCATAATTATTGTTGGTTTGTTTTTGTCCACTTTGTTGGGCAAGGTATGGCAGAATGAAATGTCTTTATAGTCCACAGCAATGTCCTTTTCTTGTAAAAAGGACACCACTTGATTCTCCAGAGTCTGTTGTTGCTCACGTTGTGCTTCATCAGTTTTGTTGTCACCTTCAATCACCTTTGAATATAAACGTTTGACCTCAAGTCCAGTGATCACCACATTATTTAGTCTTGATTCTTGCTCTAAATCGTTGACTCTTCTTTCCAGCTCAGCAATTTTATTGTCTTTATTGCTCAGTAAGATTTTTTATTGTTTCACTTCTGCAACCAAGCTGTCAAGAAGTTCCTGTTTAGATGCTAACCTTGTTAGCTCTGCGCTTATGAAGTCTAAGGATTTCTTAATATCCTCCATTTCTACAGGACTCTCTGACACAGATTCGTCTTTCCTCTGTCCTCTTCTACTCTTTGACATTGTTCATTAAAAGTCTGTGAGATTTTGGTGTAATTTCAGCCTTTTCTTTTTGTCAAAGCAGAAACCAGATAGCGTTCACCAACCTTTATGTTGTAGTTGCGACCTAGCAGCTACAGAGTCCAGAACCGTCGCCGTTGGACCTGATCCAGCTGTCCAAACAGTCAACAGGACCCACCATGACACGTCAGCTCCAGAAGGTAAATCCAGGTAAATCTTCACTTCATCACAGTGGAAAGGAAAAACTCCCTCATGAGGAAGAAACCGTTAGCAGAACCAGCTCAGGACGAGCGTACATCTGCTTCGAGCAACTGGGTTTGAGAGGACAGGAAGGAGAAACGGACACAGAATGGCAGGTCCAGAACAGAGACGAGCAGGTCTTTCTCTAGGAGGAAAGACAAAATTAATAAATAACAAATAAACAAAAAAAATGCATGTTAAGATAGAAATAATTACAAATACAAACTATTCATCTGTATTCATTTGTAACTATTCATTTGAGGAAATTAGGTCCATTTGTCCTCCAGCAGTCTAAGGGCCAGTTTACACGGCGCGTATTTTGAGTGGAACCGCTACTTTCTCTTTGCGTCTTTGCTTATCGCCTACACGACGCTGCTGGCCCCCTCTTTGCATCAGATACTTTTCTGATCCACTTCTCACGCCAAATTTACACTACATGCGTTCCGGCTCCGCCCCGCTCCGGTCCGACCTCCGCAGCAAATACGCACCCATTATAATCAATGACAGAGTTTACACTGGCTCCGCACGGCGGCGGCGAGTAGCGGCGAGCGGACGGCAGTCCGTCAAAATTAGAAATATTTCTATTTCTGCCGGACGCCGGAGCTGTGCCGGAGTCAACTTTTGAAGATTACGTCGCACCAACAGGAAAAGGAACGAGCACAACTTCCGTATTTACAAAATAAAATCACCACGGGCGGACTAATCCTAGCTCTATACGGATTTATTTGTACAAAAATGCTGTCAAACTATCATTTATGACTACGCCTACAAACGCAATACAAGAAATAAATAAATAAATAAAGTATTTTATTCTGAAATGTAATACATCACTTCCTGTTGCTCAAACCATGTCCTGTCGCTCATTTACGAGAGAAGATCAAGGCAGCAGTCTCTACTGTTGTTCTCCTTCTTCCACCGAATGAATTGTTTTGTTCTGACTTACTTATTTATCACTTGATTTATCGCGCGATCTCGCAATTCCCGCGCATGCGTCTCGGAGCGGCGCATCCAGGCGGACCTGAGAGGAGCGGAGGTAGTGGAAATTGGACTCGCTCAGCTGCGACCTGCAGAGCGGGGCGGAGCCGGACCGCATGTAGTGTAAATTTGGCGTCAGGGTGGAACTTTTTCGTAGACTCCCCGCTGATAATGTAAACATCTCCTGCTGATCTTTTGTGTCAACCACATGCGCGCAGCTCACACGTGCGGACAGTGGGCAGGCGGACATTTCACGTGTCACGCTGCAAAATATAACAGTTTAACAATAATAA
Organism: Garcialebias charrua; assembly: GCA_038048925.1. Lineage (NCBI taxonomy): Eukaryota > Metazoa > Chordata > Actinopteri > Cyprinodontiformes > Rivulidae > Garcialebias > Garcialebias charrua. The sequence continues at coordinate 2,820 of JBBPBX010014557.1, forward strand.
ACAGTATTTATGTTGGCGTGGGAGATGTAAATTTATCTGAACTACAGTATCTATCTGGACTCGTTACATTTTTTAAACAGTGCGTAACGTGCTGTGAAAATGAAGACACCAGGTTTATTTTTTATTTATTTATTTATTCAGCACCACAAACTTTACGTAACACAAACACTGAGAATTAAACTGAACACACTATTAAAACACGTGAACCGAACTGTAACTACGTTAATGAACTGGACTCTTGCTGTGTGTTCATCTGGACCCATCAGAACCGGTCTGCCTGTTTGTTGGAACGACAGCTCCACCTGGCAGAAATAAATAAATAAATAAATAAAAACTCCGTTGTTGTGTGATCAAATTAAACACAAGCAAACATTATATTAAGAACGTTGATTTACCTGCTGTAAGTCAGCTGTTTATCACGGAGTAAAGTCCGGTTCTGGTCCACAGTCCACTCAGCGTCTGGTGTGCAGCTTGTTAGATGAAGCAGTCCCGCTTGGTGTCAAATCTGTCGACTCTTATCCAAAATCCAGCTTTAACTTGTTGTTAACTTGTTGTTAGCTCAACTTTTAGCACAAAAGAAAGTAGCAGACTGCCAGCAGAGTGAGGCAGCACGCATGCGCAGTGGGTGAAGGTTCAGCAGCACGCATGCGCAGTGGGTGAAAGGGGGGGTGCATGAGGGAGGGGGGAGATTCGAGCAGATCCGTGTCAACGCAAAACTTTTAATCTAATTAACATACCCAAAAGTTCCGTTTCCCCCCACAGTGTCCGTGTAAACAGGGCCTAAGCTGCATAACAAAGGGACAGCTCAGGAAACCAAGCCAACCCTAACTATAGGATTTATCAAAAAGGAAAGTCTTAAAACTGGACAATGTGTCAGCCTCATGGACAGAAACTGGACGTTTGTTCCACAAGAGAGGAGCCTGATAACTGAAAGATCTTCCTCCCATTCTGTTTCTGGAAACTCTAGGAACCACAAGTAAACCTGCAGTCTGAGAGCGAAGTGCTCTGTTAGGAAAATATGGAACAATAAAATTTCTAATATAAGATGGAGCTAGGTTGTTGAGAGCTTTGTAGGTTAGAAGTAAGATTTTGAATTCAATTCTGGATTTGACAGGGAGCCAGTGGAGAGAAGCTAAAACTGGAGAGATATGATCTCTTCTACTAACTCCAGTTAAGACTTTGGCAGCAGAATTTTGGATCAACTGAATACATTTTTAAAAAGTATTTGGACACCCAGATAATAAATCATTACAATAGTCTAGTTTAGATGTGACAAATGCATGAACCAGTTTTTCTGCATCATTTTTAACAAGCTGTTTCAAATTTTTAGCAATATTACGCAGGTAGAAGAAATATCTGTTCAGGAACTCTCTTGTGGCTAAAACGTCCAAGGCTCCAGAATACACAGTTCTACAATGATAAATAATAATAGTTAAAAAAAACTGACCAAATCTGCCTACCGGTATCTTGATTTCCAAAGTGTATTTCAGCAGGATGAAACCAGAGATGTGGGGAGAGGTCTATTGTGGGTGGAGGTGGACAACAAAACAATTTGCATGAGCTAGAATACAGTTGTCCAACACGTGCACACAGATAGACGATGATTTTCAAAAACTGGCCGTGAATTGACTGCAACGTAGTTCAACAATTTTGAGTTGCCAACTAATCTCAAACAGTTGAGTTCAGTAAAATATGACCTTTATGTCCCACTATCTTATTTCAATCAAGCGTGACCTCTCATTGGGCCATTTCAGAACCAAAAATATTTTTACTTAGACATTTTTTTTCTAGAACTGCTGCTGTACCTGTGGTTATTGTCCTGCTGTTGAACAGCCTCACATTTTAACTTTAGTTAAATACTTTAATACTTTGATGTACAGCAAAGTTCATGACTGACTCAATAACAGCAAGAAGTAAAAAAAAAAAAGCACACACACAAATCATCAGCACACTACCACCGTGCTAGACAGTTAAAGCTGGGGTATGTAAGATTGTAATGTAGTCTGTAACTTTTCAAACAATATATATTTTAACATATTTCTTCACTCTGTCACTAGATTGATGTTAGAGAGGTAATCTCTGAAAAAACTAAAAAAAAATATTGTCCCCTTGCTTCTCCAGGTGGTAAATAAGCATTTCTAAAAAGAAAAAGTGACCCGCCATTTTCCAGCCAATAAAAACAAAGTTTGTAACCAGCCAATAAAAACCGAGCTTGAATTTGAATCAGCCAATAAAAACAGAGCTTGAATTCAAATTTCAACAGACCACAAGGGGGCAGAGCCATATATGGCTCTGAGGGGGAGGGATCAGAATGCTTTGCTTGTTGAAATTTTTTCTAAGTGCTGCTGTTCTACAGAAACTGCAGACTGAACCTTTAATGTGAGGCACATATGTCGAACTCAAGAACTATGGGCCAAATCTGGTCCCTCAAGATGATAATTTAAATATAAAATATTTTATTTATTCTACAAAGTAAATTTTTCTTTCAAAACTGACAAAGACATAATTTAGTATGGTTTTCTTACCAGCTGGTTAACTTTGAAGTCAGAAAGAAGGCTGGATCATTCTGTCATTATTGATTTTGATGTGGAAAGAGAAACAGAACATCAAATGAAACAGATCAAGCTCTTGTTGATGAACCTGCAACCAAGAAAATATCTCTGGTATCTGACTCGAGTTAATGTATCAGCTGAAAGTGGCCCATGGCTCGGATAAAGTTTTTAAATTTTGGCTCCTTTTGGTAACTGAGTTTGACACCCCTAATAAGGTGTTTGTGCTGATTTGCTGTATTTGGTTCTCTCCTGATCTGGTGCTGTACTGTAAAGACTGACAGGTCCACTTTGGTCTGGTGCATCCAAAGGCCATCGTTACAGAAGTCATGCTTGGTCAGACGTAACTTTGCGAACCCAAGTTAGGCTGCCATGTTGATTTTAGAAAGAAGATATTGACTCCTGGTAACTTTTTCCAAAAATCATTCTTATTCAGTTTATTTCAATTCAAATGTCTTGAACAATTACCACGCAAACTTAAAATGTGAGCAGTTTGAGCACCAGTCTGACCTCAGGGTGAACTTGCTGAAACATTTACCCCTGAGAGGATGGGGCACTGGAATGATGGGTAATAAATGGTTTAGAAACGGCCTTATAACCCTTCACAGATTGATGAGCAGCAACAATTGCTTCTCTGAGATAATTTCTGGTGTCTTTCCTTCTTAGCACTGCACTACTAACACACCTGAACCTTCCAGGCCTGCAAACTGACTAAACCTCTGCTCTGCTGAAGGCTCGTTCAGCAGATTTTAGATGTCATGTCAGAAGTGAGAGCACACTTAATTTGTTCATCTGAAATCCTGATTTTCAGGTTTACAGTCTTATGTCCTGACACATAAAGCCTAACCATGACTTTCCTTACACCGTGGCTGTATGTCTGTTGCACACTATGACCGCCGATGAGTTCTTGTGCTGGAAGTCATGCGTGGCACGTTAATTGCCTTTAAGAATTATCGCCATGTGCAGTTCGGTGCTTGTGGTCAGATGGGCTAAAATAACGTGAAAGCACTTACTTTTCCCTCCGGACGTCAAGCGAGGAGCAGAAGGCTCTTTGCACGATGTACTTCCAAGGCGGAGGGAGAGAAGAGGCTGCAGAGACGTTCGTGGGGGCAAATCTGGACAAGATCAATGGGAGTGACAGGGAGTGCAGGAGGCAGCAGGAGATTCAAAGTAGGCCCAATAAATAACATCCAAGTGAGACAGCAACAGCCTCCCCCTCGGCCACAGCCACCCCATTCCACCTCTAACCCCATCAGCCCCACCGACAGGGCCCCCTTGATTACTGGTGTTAGAGTGGAGGGAGAGGATGATGGCCCCCGGCTGCACAATACTCTTCACATCCAGCGCCCTCACTCAACCCTCTCCTCCATTTGTTGGACATTCATCTTTCAGCATGTGTGTGAGTTTGTTTAGGGGGTGGGGGCTTGGCGGATGAAGGGATGGTGGACAGAAGGGTGTGGGGGTGTAAGCATCGACAAGTAGGGGGGTCTACTGTGGATTTTACATCTTCTCCCTTTCAATGTACTCCCATCCTCCTAAACACTATATTGTCACTGTAGACCACCAAGCTGTGGGCTATGGTTCTATTAAAAGTGCTTGGGGGGTCATGTTGGACATTTGACACTCAGGTTTTTCTTCAGAGATATCTGCAGTAAGACAATAATGTGGACTTTTTTTAATCTGAAGTTTTTCTGCTCCAGGGCTTGTTGACAATATCAGTTTTAGCTTTTTCATAAAGTGCTGGTACAAATTTTTGGCTGAAGTGTTGACATGATGGATGTCATAGCTGGGCTCAAAAACTTTAAAGCCAACGTATCAACAACATTCGGCCGTAGATCCAAATTTTTAAAAACTCCTACAGTTTGTGTTATTGATCTGGACTGATCTGAATTACCTGATAAAGGTTGTTTAAATGCTGCTGCTATTGGTCTTTGCACCAAACAAGCTGCTATTTTGTAGAAGAGACGTTCACGTTCGGATGATGTTGTTGCAAGTGCGTTAACAAGCCAGACATGTTGCTGCTGCAGATCCAATCTCCATGAAACAACGTCCACACACAGCTTTGGATTTGTCCACTTGTCTTTTAACAAGAAAGACATAATGTTCCCAAACAGGAGACCACAACGAGATGCTAGAATGCTAGTGCTATGCGTGCTGTTTGCTACATCAGAACTGAGTCGGCAAATCTGTTTCCATCTCTCGTTTTGCGCATCGGCTCTGATTCGAAAAACCCAAAAACCACCTCAAGCGAGCGTATCAACTTTTTTGAGAATTATAGGAAGTTAATTCGAATCGTGCCGTTTCCATTCAGCTTTTCTGATGCGATACTTCAAAATGCGCATCAAGAAACCTTGATGGAAACACGACTAGTAAAAGCTGGGAATTTGGTTCATTTAAAGGGAATGTTCTCAGATTAACTCTGGTGTCTGTGGCTCCTACAGGCTTTTAGATTAATAGAATAGAATATATCTTTATTGGCATATTTGCACCAAGGTACAAAGTTTTGCAATTGGCGCGCGCACCATCCGAAGAGGGACGTACGCACGGAAGCCGCAGCAGTATAAAACCGCGCCACCAACAATCAGATATGAAAAAGGAACATACAGTCGGGTAATCAGTGGTATTCAAAAAAGAATCTATCACAATTTGTCTTAGGACACTCCATGATAAAGTCTAAAAAACTCTACCAGCTTTAGCACGAATAAGACAAGACATGTTGCGTTTCATGGCAAGCAGGGAGATTGTCCGTGAAAATCATTTCAGATAAGCACAGTCTGTAGATGGCATTCAGCTCGGCTCCATTCTGAAAGCACACGGAGACCTCTGGGGGGGGGGAGTTCTCAACAGCTTTCACTCCAGGAGAAGATTGCAGACAGCCTTCTTTTTCCAAGGTTGCTCACAGTCCAGATTAGATTAGTCGCTTATTTATTTTCAGGCCAGGCTACAGTGTACTTTTGACTGCAGCCTTGAAGTCCAGGTGCTGTTCAGGTCCAAATCCGAATCATGTGAGGTTCCGAGCTACAAATCCCCGTCTGTGCCCTGGTGGGGCTGTAAACGAGTCCCAAAGCGCACCGCAGGTCCGCGGCTGTCCGCCGCTGCTCCCACCGTGCGGTTCAGCTCGTACAACAGCTGGCTTGTTGAGGTCATAGCCCGGATCAGAGAATCTTGTTGAGCAGGGAGTCTCGCCAGCGCGTTGATTGCCGTGGCAGCCTCCCTCAGCTTCCAGTAGCAGAAAACATCCGCCGAACCCAAAAAGCAGAGCAACTGCCACCAATATTCCAATAATCCACAAAACTTCAACGTCTTCGACAGAGAGAACGGTCAGACACATTGGCCACGAGTCCATAGTGTATCCCACCGCATGCGTGTCGAAGGGGCAAGCCGCTTCTCCTGGTCCGGTGTGCTTCGTTGAAAAAATTTTATCAATAGAGGAAACAGCCCACGTAAATAAATCCATTCCAAATTGGTTTGAGTGAGCGCTGAAGAGTTAAAGACGAGACCAAATGCAAAAGCAGGGAGGAGGAAAACTTAGGGGGGAGAGGAGCAAAAAGAGATGCGACCTGCTTCGCCGAGTGCCGGTATGTAATTCTCTGCTTGCAAATGTACAGTGAATTTACAATACATTTCATATCTGTTAAGAGTGACAGGTCAGAAACAAACGTTGAACGATTTAGTTGATTTAATTTATTTGTCATGTTATATTATTCATAGACGATTGTTGTCTGAATTGATATTTTTAGTTAATTTTTGTTTTAAAGAAGGGGCAGATACGATAAGATTATTTTCTTCTTCTGCCGCCTTTCGTTTTATGTATTGTTTACTTTTATTATGTGGTTTTGTAAATTGTTTTTTGTGTTTTTTAAATGTGAAATGAACAAATAAACTAAACTAAACTAAATAATTGTAGTATCAGTGCTATTGCTTTATAGTTTCTGCAGTCTTAAGGCACACGATGGAGAATAATGTTTTTCCTGCTTGTGTGTGTCTGCTGTTACCAAAATATCTAACAGATGCTGAATGAATTTCATTAAAACTTGCAAATTGTAATAATTAACTCAAATCAAGATTACCTTAAAAAAAAATTATAATAACTTAATCAGTTTACAGAAATCGACCTAAAATTGGTGTGGCTGTAGCTGGGATCATTGATCCATAGCACATAACTTGAGCAATAACATAGCTTACCGGTAGTTTAAATTTTGCCACTACTGTATTTGTCAACGCTGTCTGTTTTTTAGTGAAGTGAAATTTTGTTACAGAAAAGAGCTGTACGAATAATTACCAGAAAAAGTTATTGTCACCCATCCAGCACACTGTTTCACCAATTGAAGTTGTTAAAATTCAGTGACTTGGTAAATTACAATATTCTGTCAGTCATGTATAGAGCTCACAAAGAAGTACTACCATTTAATATCCAAATACTTTTTGTTAAACGTAAAAGCTGTTATAATTTAAAGGGAATAGACGTTTTTGTTAAACCTAAATACAGAACCAGTTCGAGGGGTCGGTCAACCTCTATTCAAGGAATTGGTTTGTGGAATGTTTTGGATACTGAAATTAAAAATGCTGCTTCATTATTTATATTTAAGAAATTAATCAAAACAAAATTATTACAGGGATATATATAAATTGTTTTTCGTGTGTGTTAGTTGTAAATTGATGATTACGATTATGAGTTATTTTTATTATGTTAATTGTTGATGATTTTTTGTTTGAGTTGACGGATAGTAAAAGGGGGCAGATACAATAAGATTTGTTCTTCATTCTGCCACCCTTCATTTTATTTCTAAATATTGTATACTAACATTTGTGATTGTTTTTCTGTGTTATATTTTAAAATGAATACATTTAATTAAAAAAAACGATTTAAAAAAATGTCATGAATCGAATTTACAAGTGATAAACTATAAAAATTAATCCAATTTGAAATGTCTGCAACAAACTTATAACTCGGGCAAATTTACAAATTTTGAGTTTAGATTGGATGGTTGAAGCTAAAAGTCATTTAAAGAGCATATAGTGTGACGTTTCACTGTATCACACAAGAACATGAACATTTTTTCAAAGGTTTGACCAAAACATCTATAAATCCATCATTTCAAATCAAGACGATTTTTGTCTAAAACTCTGGCATGAAAGGCGACGGGTGACATGATTCCTTTTAGTTTTCTGTTGTCACTGTGCTTATTGTTGACATGTGAAGAGTGTTTTCCCACAATGCCCTTGTTTTATAATTAAATCATTACAGTGTGGTTTGAAACTCAAAGGGTGTTTATTCCCTCTCATGCTCAGCTCACATTGGACGGTCAATCATGCGCCTAACAAACCATCAAAAGGTGATTTATGACAAATAGGCAAATTTTCACCTTGGGTGATTTGCATTTATCCATCGCTGACGGCTACCGTATTGTACTGCCCAGACGTTTTGACTGTGAGAGTGTGTCTTTGTGTCGCTGTCTGAACAGAACCTCTTTGTTTCGTTTGCCTCATCACAAAATTAATTATATTTGTAAGAACTGATTTGGTGAGAATGGAAATTAGAGAAAACATTTGTGAGTTTGCATCTATACAAATGCTTTCCATCAAAAATAAAACATTTTATTTATGTTCCTTTTAAGCAAAATAAAACATGAAAGATTTAAGAACTGTTTAATGCTGGATGCCTTTCCTGATGTACTTTTCTTGTTTGAGTTTTCCCCACTGGCTTTTCGTTGGTTTTTAGAAATCCCCCATATGTGGTCCACCATGTTGGGATAGTTCTTAATTTTGAAAGCAGGTTTTTGTGGAGTAGTTATGAGCAGTCAGAATCTTACATACTGGAAAAAGGCCCCTTGGCTGGAAAACAACGCTGTACACCAGGGGTACCCAATACGTCAATAGCAATCTACCGGTCGATCACAAAGACACCGGTAATATGAGTAGATCACATGGTATTAAAAAAATAGACGTCAGCCTATCATCCATCCTCACTTGTCACTTGATTGACATACAGAACAGCCAATCAGTGACCTGACCTTTTCTGACGCATGGGTCTCTACGCATGCACCTACAGTATAACTGCACAAACAATTAGCAATCTACAGAGTTTCCTAGTTAGCCTCCAATTTAGCATTTTTAACTGATCTGATCAACGTTGAATGACTTTCATGTAGAGCTGCAAGGAAAAAACAGAACCGTGATTGATATGATTAGCTCACTGCAACATCTCCTTAAAGCTGTAGCGCCATGATTTGGCAAACTTCTTCCAAGAACCTCGTGTCAGAGCTGGAGGAGACCCAAGGGAAGGCGTGTGTGCAACTTGACGGTTCATGCTACACAGAGCGGATCGAGAACTGTCTGTCAGAGTTTGACAAACGCTTTCAAGACGTTTCACTGAAGCCAGTCGCTACAATCATGTGGTCCTTTTGAGGAAGATGCTGATGTTGCTTCACCAGCATCAAAGATTGAAGCACTGCTTCACCTAACCTTGTGTGGAGTGGAGGATGAGATTTTGACACTACAAGCTGATATTCAGCTGAAGGCCAGGGCTCATGGACAGTTCTGGGATTTACTCACAGAGGAAAAGTACCCCAACATGAGGAAATGTGTTTCATCCTTGACTGATTATTTGGCTACACTTATTTATGAGTCAGCCTTTTCCCACATGAAGATTATTAAGTCCAAATACCATTCCACCATGACTGATGATCATTTGGAAGTGTGCTTGAGGCTGGAAATCAGCAGCTACTGTCCGGACTATGCATCTCTGGCTGATTCCATTCAGTGCAAGTCATCAGCGTAAGGTACAGAGGTGGAAAGAGTACTGAAAATGTGTACTCAAGTACAAGTACTGTACTCAATTACAAGTAAAAGTATTGATGTTTTAAAAATGCTTAAGTAAAAGTACAAAGTACTCTTCTCAAAAACTACTCAGAGTATTAATTACTTTTTAACCAACTGATGTTTTATTGTGTTGTCAATAGAAGTCATTCAGTTTGATTTATAGCTACAATCAAAGTACATTTCTCAGATGCTCAGAGTCTCCGTCTTATTTTAGTACCAGACAAATTGATGGCAGTGACAATATCTAAGATCTTTGTATAATTAGCCAAACTAATAACCCACACATACAAACAATAAAAAATCAACATCGTACAGGTAGTTGTAAAACCTCGTATAGCACAATATATTTTTAGAGATTAGATGCTGAAGTCTTGTAGCTGCTATCACTGTAGAGATCAAACAAAGTTTTCATCTGGACCTGTCTCCTGTTCACCCTCTGTGCATGAAACATTCCTCCAGGTACGACCACGGACACTCGTCCTCAGCCTGTACCTCGTCATTGTCTCTGTTGACAGTGTTGTCCTCTGTCTCTGTTTTGGCTTTTTCTCCAACTCTTCTGTCCATCAATGTCTCTACAGAGTTGTCCTTTGCTTACATCATAGATAACTGGTGCGTTCGTGATCTGAGAGTCTTATTGGCTACAAAGATGCAGATGAATGGTTTGAATATTAATTCAAATCGCTGCCGTACTCAGTAGTGACTTCTGATTTTAAAAGTAGTGAAGTAGATTACATGGTCTAAATTGTACTTACCATATTTTCCGGTGTATAGGTCGCACCTTTTCATGTTTTTTCAAGGCCTGCGACCTATACACCGGTGCGACCTATACACCAGAAAATACGGTAAATACGAGTAAAATTACACACTTGAAAGAAATAATCGTAAAAGAACAAGTACCCCCCAAAAATCTACTTAATTACAGTAATGTGAGTATTTGTAATTTCTTACTTCCACCCCTGGTAATGTAATGACAACACATGTACAGAGTTGTATTGCACAATATAGGTTCATGCAGTTATGTATAGTACATCAACATACATTGCACAAATAAAAAACACATGTTTATGTATATGTTTTGTGTTTTTATAGTAGATCCCTTTGACTTTGTCATTTTAAAAGTAGCTTGCATGCTGAAAATGTGTGGGCACCCCTGCTTCATGCTCTCCATGACCTCCACAACCTTTTTACCTGAGTGTGGCTGGATTGTGGCAAACTTGGAAAAACCTCCTTCAGTGTGAAGGCATCATAAGGCTACAATGCTCTTACCAAGCACAAATAAACAAATACTTAAATAAAAGAAAGATTGTGCAATGTCCATGAGTCTCTCTCCTCCTGCACCCTGACCACTCTTCAAGCACTCACCCTGCCCAGTACAACTCTCTCTGACCACTTCCATAAGCAGCTATGAGGTATGAGGTCTGTGTTAGGTTGTTTCCATGACCTTGTCATGATAGTCTTACAGGTAAAAGGCCAGAATAAAGAGTCCTGCTTCCACTTTTAACTAACATGCCAAGTTGTTAGGCGTGGGCTTCATGCAATGGATACACTGCAATCGCACTCCCCCACGCTCCACCCAGGATCTCAGTACAGTCATTACTGTTTATTATTTTATTATATTATATTATTATTTATTTATACTGTTATTAGCACTGTTATAACAATAATAAACCATCGCCACCACGTTACAAAAGTTTTGTGCCTCCTCCATGTAATGAAGAGCTCACTGTACTGAAGACTTCACCAAAGCCCTGCAAAAACCACCTGAGTGTTTTTGTGCTGTAATGGTTACAGCTGTAATGAAGTTTGGATTAAAGCATCAAAAGATTTGCTGTCCAGATAAAACTGCCTCGTGAAGCAATGTCAAGCTGCAGTCAGCGTGACTCTGGATGTCCAGGTGTTGTAGGTCTGGACGCAGGGGACATCTGGGTCCATTATGGGCTGAATGCTGCATCCACTTTGTCACTTCCCTCATCAGAACCACAGAAAATCAACAGATTTACATCAAAGAATATTGTTGAGTACTATTCTTTTCGTTGATGCAATCTTACCTGCTGTGATGTGAAAGTCTGGGTTGTACTAGTGGTTCAGGAAGAGCCTCAGGTGATGGACTGGAGACCTGGAAACCTGAAAACACAAACAAAATAAAATAAAAGAATAATATATTTAACAGATATTTTAAAAGGGACTAATTTTTTAAACTATAAATTAATGTTGAATAATTATTAGAACCATTAACTAATATATTACCATTTCAGTGCTGTGGAAACTATGCTGTAAGTCCTCACAGAGCTGCTCACGTCCTGAAGTGAAAAGTCTCCAAAAACCAGCAGGAGCTGAAAAAAAATTATAACCTGCTGTTTACTGGAAATAACTTTGGCTTCTCTGCAGACAATCCGCTAAAATATTAACTTTTAAATGGCTAAATTGGACGGATCGAGTTTGTAGCTCCTCCATTGTTTTCAAGCTGCGCAGTAGAGACGTCTCTTGTTATGACGTCATCATCCTGCGACGGCGAAATCCCTATTTATCGTGTTAAAAAAATGGCGCTAATTTTAAACTGTTTTTGGGAGGAATTTTCATTCATTTAACATTATTTTAGCAAAAACGGTCAGAGGTCAATCTTAATATTTATATATGTTGTGCCATTTTTTGGAAAGTTGAAAGATCATGTCAGGGGAGCTTTAATACATTTTGTGTCACAAAACATTCCTCCATGCGTCGCGACGCCGTTTCCACGACCACAGCGGCGCAGACAGCTGCAGAATCTGGCGTGAAGGCTGTCGGTGAGGTCCACACACGACCTGTCAATCAATTCGGCGCGCGCGCTAGGCTTGCGGAGCTTCAAAATCTGGGAGGTGCACGACCACGCGTGAAACCAACGCGCTGGCCAAAGCGCGGGGACTTCGCAATTGCGTCACTTTGGCCGCTCGCCCTATGCGACGCGTCAACTATATCCTAGGCTTCATACATCTCCTCCTACATGTCTTTGCGTGAGTGCAGCTACAGCGTGTGCTCTCAGGACATGATTACCTGCAGTGTCCCCTCAGTGAGGACTGAACTTGGAAAAAGGGCCTTCTCCTATTCTGCTCCCGCTTCATGGAATATCTTACAAAAAGATCTGAAGCTCTCGACCTTGACTTCTCTAAATGGTTTTCAGAATCTGTTGGAATCCTGGCAAAAACCAATGCAGATTTGTTCCTGTCTTTGATTTTATACGTCTACCTTATAATGTTTTGCTAGTTTTTTGATACTTTGTTAAAAAAAGAAAAAAAAATCTTTTGTTTTTTTCTCTCTTTTTGTTTTCTATTGTTTATTGTTTGTTTGTTTATTGTTTAATGAAATTCTATCACTGCTGTTCATTGTTCTTTAGTTTTAGCAGGTCGCTTTCGTAAATGAGCCCATGAGGTTCAAAAGATTTACCTGACTAAATAAAGGTTGAATGAATTTTAGCACTTTTTTTTAGAATATTACGTGACTGTCAGCGCCGCAGCAGCTGGAGCAGAAACCTCCGGTTCTGAAGTCCACACACAGACTCGAACGCGGAGAATTCTCAAATCTCCACTTTGGTCGGAGTTTTGTCATTATTCGTTTATAGTTACATCAACCGGAGTTCACGTGTGGATGAAAGGCCAAACCGCATGATAAACTGTTCGGTTTTACTGATAAACGGCTACGTGTGTACAGGGCTTTAGGTCTGCAGCCATATCAAAGTCAAAGTCAAAGTCAACTTTATTGTCAGATCTGCAATATGTACTGTACAGGACATACACAGGACCGAAATTGCGTTTCTCTCAGTCCCTCGGTGCAACAGTAAACATCTAAACATTGAAACACTGAAACATATAATAATAGACATAAGCATAAAATAGTAAAACTAACACTGTCCTGAGTTTTTTGCATAGTGGTATAAGAGTATGAAAATTTACACCAACTCTAAAACTAAAACATTAAACATTTAATGAACATAATACTGTCCTGAGTTTTTGCATACTAGTATAAAAAAAGAGTATAAAAAGTATAACTAAAATAAACTAAAGGTTTCTAGCATTGACATTTGCAAAGTGGCAAAGCAGCGTATGAGTTAATGTACACAGTATATGTATGAGGTAGTAGTTGATGTTGTTATAGAGGCAAAAAGTGGCATATGCAGTAAGGCACATTGGGCATCCCTAAGTAAGACCGTTCAGAGCACACTGTATATGTATCAGCAGTGGTGTAGATATTAGAGTAGTGTAAATGTAAACAGTAGTAATTACATGTAAGCAGTAGTAAAAAAAGTAAACAGTATTAATAAATGTAAACAGAGAATGTAAACAGTATTATGATTATAGGCAGTGATGTAATACAAACATTAGTGCAAGTATGAGAAGTAGTGCAAACTGTATGAGCACATGACCGAGAGTTTAGTGAATAACCCGTTTGATGACACAGAGTCCAGTGTTAAAATCTTTGTGTTGTGTGGTAATGTGTGAGAAAGTTTTAGTGTTAAGGCAGTTCAAATGGGAGGGGGGGCAGAGCAGGCAGAGTGTTTAGCATCCTGACTGCCTGATGAACAGAGCTGTCTCTCAGTCTGCTGGTTCGAGCCTGGAGACTCCTCAGTCTCCTTCCTGATGGCAGCAGTCTGAAGCAGCTGTGTAGTGGGTGTGTGGGATCACCTGCCATGCAGTGGGCTTTCCGAGTGAGGCGTTTGCTGTGTAAGTCCTGCAGTGAGGGGAAGGAGGTGCCGACTATCTTCTCAGCTGCTCTCACAATGCGCTGGAGGCTCTTGCGGCAGGATGCAGTACATGCACCAAACCACACAGTGATGCAGCTGGTCAGGACACTTTCTATGGCACCTCTGTAGAAGGTGCTCATGATGGGGGTTGAAGCTCCAGCCCTTTTCAGCTTGCGGAGAAAGTAGAGACGCTGGTGAGCCTTCTTTGCCAGTGCTGCAGTGTTCCTGCTCCAGGACAGGTCCTTTGAGACGTGCACTCCCAGGAACTTGGTGCTGTCTACTCTCTCCACTGCGGTGCTGTTGATGGTCAGAGGGGCATGTTGGGCATCCCTCTTCCTGAAGTCCACAACAATCTCCTTTGTCTTCTCCACGTTGAGAGTGAGATTGTTGTGTCCGCACCACAAGGCCAGGCGGCTCACCTCGTTCCTGTAGTCCGTCTCATCGTTGTTGCTGATGAGACCCACCACTGTTGTGTCGTCCGCAAACTTGATGAAGTGGTTGGAGCTGTATGATGGTGTGCAGTCGTGTGTTAGCAGGGTGAATAGAAGGGGGCTCAGCACACATCCTTGTGGGGCCCCTGTGTTCAATGTGATGGTGCTAGATGTGTTACTCCCGACTCGTACTGTCTGTGGTCTCCCGGTCAGGAAGTCTAGCAGCCAGTTACACATTGAGGTGTTCAGCCCCAGACTGTCCAGTTTAAGGATGAGCTGTTGGGGGATGATGGTGTTAAATGCCGAGCTGAAGTCGATGAACAACATTCTAACATAGGAGTCCTTCGTGTCCAGATGTGTGAGAGCTGTGTGAAGGGCAGAGGAGATGGCATCGTCGGTTGAGCGATTAGGTCGGTATGCAAATTGGAAGGGATCCAGGGAGTCAGGGAGGACAGATGTGATGCTTTTCATGACTAGCCGTTCAAAGCACTTCATCAGGATGGGGGTGAGTGCTACTGGGCGATAGTCATTGAGGCATGCGGGCGTTGCCTTCTTTGGGACAGGGATGATGGTGGTGGCTTTGAAACAGGTGGGGACGATGGCCTGGCTCAGTGAGATGTTAAAGATGTCCGTGAAGACCGCTGCGAGTTCCCCTGCACAGTCCTTCAGCACACGACCAGGTATGTTGTCAGGACCAGAGGCCTTCCGGGCGTTAATCTTGATGAATGATCGCCTTACGCTGTCTGAGGACAGCGTCAGCACCTGGCCATCAGGAGAGGGGGGGAGTTTATGTGCTGGTGTGCTGTTACTTGCCTCGAACCGAGCAAAGAACTCATTCAGTTCATTCAGCGCAGAGGCTGAGCTGTCACAGGTCTGGGGGGGTGGTTTGTAGTTTGTGATGGTCTGTATTCCCTGCCACAGACTGCGTGTATCCCTGCTGTCCTTGAAACGGTGAGCTATTTTCCCAGAATACTGCCTCTTTGCCTTTCTGATGCCCCGGTCCAGGTTGTTTCTGGCTGCCCTCAGGCCCACCTGATCTCCCGCTTTGAAGGCAGCATTCCTGGCTTTCATGAGTCTGTGAACCTCAGCTGTCAGCCATGGCTTCTGGTTAGCCCGAACAGTGATGGTTTTAAGGTTGGTTACATCATCAATGCACTTGGTGATGTATGAACATACAGTGTCTGAGTACTCCTGGAGACATGTGGTGTTGTTTGTGGTAGCAGCTTCTTTGAACATACCCC
Organism: Garcialebias charrua; assembly: GCA_038048925.1. Classification (NCBI taxonomy): domain Eukaryota; kingdom Metazoa; phylum Chordata; class Actinopteri; order Cyprinodontiformes; family Rivulidae; genus Garcialebias; species Garcialebias charrua. The sequence continues at coordinate 18,577 of JBBPBX010014557.1, forward strand.
AATCTGTGGTGTCAAAACAGTCCTGGAGTGCCTCTGAAGACCCCTCTGGCCACACTCGTATCTGCTTGCGGACTGGTTTTGTGACTTTCACCAGCGGCCTGTATGCTGGCTTTAGCATGACACAGATATGGTCCGAAGCACCAATGTGGGGGAGGGGGACGGCTCTGTAGGAATTTTTCATGGTGGTGTAAACCTGGTCCAGGGTGTGGTTTCCATATGAGACTTACCTTCAGGTGAAGGGGGCTCCGAGGGTGCAGCTCTGTTGCATACTTGACAAAGTATTTCATCTTTTGGGAAAGTGAAAAGGCTCACTTGTTCACTGATGATATTAGAACACCCAAATGCGACACAACGTAACAGCATTTTGCAAGTAAAAAAACAACTGCGATCTCCAGGCGAGCTGCAGACACGCAGACTGCCTCTGCCCGATTTTACATCACATATGTTGCATTTGCGTGTAATCAGATTTCAACAATATACAGTACTAACTGCTCCCTCTGTCACCTGTTGTCACTATGATACACTGTGTAAATAAACACTGTAAACTGATATTGAGTCCTGGTCTCTGTTCATCTCGGTCCTTTCAGTCGGGGTACACCTGTTAATATAACATGGCTCTTAATTGTCCTATAATCCGTCGACTTTAACTTCTTTAGTTTATCAAGTCAAATCAAGTCAAGGTTCTTTATGGTCATTATCATCATATATGGTACATGTGGTGGAACAAAATTGTGTACACAGGGTCCCAGTTACATCCCACAAAAGTATAAATTGTACAAAGTAAAAGAAAAACAGTAATAAGATCTAAGATATGAACTAAGAAGTACGATAAAACTAAGGATACACTAAACACAATAGTACAAAAACAATACGCCGAACAACAGCAGCACGAACATGAGTTCATCCCCGCACTGTTTATTAGTCCGGGTGCAGCCATGCTGCGCCACCATCTCCGACATCCTTCGGTAAATGCGCTCATGCCCTGTGGCGTCCCCAGTCAACACGATGAGGAAGTGGTGGTTCAGATGTAGTTTGCAGTTTTCCTGGGCGGGTCATTCAGTGATAAAGCTCTGCTGGCCAATCAATGGCTGCTGTCCGCTTACATAAAAATCAGCGCCTCGGAGCAGCTTGGAACCATGAACAAGGCGGGGGTGGACACCAACAGTGGACAGGCCTTTAACTGGTGCTGTGTTGTGCGGAGCCGAGGAGAGTTGAGACAGTGGCAAAGCGCCGTTAGAGTCCCTCCTCCTCACCCATAGCCTTTTACATGAACTGTGTGTTTTGCAATCGTTGTTTCTCATGAAACATGTCGCAACAAGTCATAGTTTGTGGTCCAACAAGGCCGGCCTTCAGTGTAAATTACCAGAGTTATTTAAGAAGATAATCATCTGATGCAACATCGTTTCAGGTCAAAGTTGACTAAAATACAAATATAAACTTAAAAGGCTGAGGAAGTTTTCACTTGTTTTGTTTAAAATAGGCTCAATGTTTAGTTGCGGTTAATCCTACCATGACAATATCCTCCTTATTTCATTTCATTTACCGTATTTTCCGCCGAATACGTCGCACCACCGTACACGTCGCATCAGCCCAATTATGTCCAATAAAGTGGAAAAATCCATAAACATGTCGCACCGCCGTATACGTCGCATCTATTATGCGTCACCGCTGACGCGTCGCATATGTTACGCGTCAGCGGTGACAACCCGGAAATGTAGGCCGGTGTTTTGCCAAAAAGGGATTGGCTGCCAAATGGCCACAGGAGTTTGCACGGAAGGACTTTAACAAGATTAACACTTAAAAACAATTATTTGTTTGCTGAACATTATAGCAAAGATGTGTCTGAGCTGAACTTTTCCTTAATAAATGAACATAATGGTCAAATCAGCTGGATTTAAATAGTTTTGCCTTGTCGGGTCTTCCAAACATTCACGCGCAGCGAGCTCCAGAGGAGGAGGAGGCCGGGTTTGGACGGACCAAGTCCAATCAGAGGTTGCTGCAGTCGGACACATGAGCTGGGAACGCCCGGTGGACTCGCTCCTCTAGCGGCCAAAAGTGGTACTGCGCCCCTAGCGGCCGAAATTGGTACTGCTCCATTTTTTCTGTCAGAATGAATGGAAACGGTCATATCTCAGACAAAAATTGGTCTAAAAATATGGGGGAAAATCCATAAATATGTCGCTTTGCCGTATAAGTCGCAGGACATGCAAATTAGGCAAAAAACTGCAACTTATATGCCTAAAAATACGGCATTTATTTCTATAGTGCTTTACACAACCATGGTGATGGTGACCAAAGTGCTTAACAAAAACAGTAATTAAAATGACAAGTTAAAAGCAAGAAAAAAACAACATAATAACAAAAAGAAAACCAGAAATGTCACCACATATTTAATTACTAAAAGCCATGGAATAAAAGTCTTAAGCTTTGATTTAAAAGGACTGAGTTCAGTGATCTGACATAGATCAAGCGGAAGCGTATTCCAGAGTCGAGGTGCGGCCGCAGAAAAGGCACGGTCACCCCTGCGTTTATATTTTGTCCTTGGAACAGAGAGCAGGAGCTGTCTGACCTCAGAGACCTGGAGCGGGAGGGGAAACTTAACAACTCTGTTATATAAGGAGGAGCGAGGCCATTCAGAGCAAATAATAAAAGTTTAAAATCTATCCTAAAATGGACAGGAAGCCAATGTAGTGAGAATAAAACAGGTGTGATGTGGTCCCATCTAGGAGTGTTGGTTAAAAGACAAGCTGCTGCATTTTGAACAAGCTGGAGGCGGCTCAGTGATGACTGAGGTACACCAACATACAGAGCGTTACAATAATAAAGTCTAGAACTGATAAAAGCATGAACAGCCTTCTACAAGTCACAACAGTTTAAAAAGACAGAGACTGTTCTTAGTGCTGTCTACTGCAGGTAAGACACTGACAACTCGTAACAACTCCACAGAAGGCCACTTTAACAAATCTGTACTATCTCTTTAAGCATTCATCTGAAGGTGACTGTACAGGTTTGATGTAACTCTGTTTCCTCCTGAAAGCAGTTCAGGTTGGGTTAAAACTGCAGTTCAGTTTGTTTAACTTTTTAACCTTCATTCCAGGACGTGACTAACACAAAAAAGAGAACGCCCTCCAATGAAATTGCTTTGGTCATTGTTTTGCAAGAGACACTGATGTGACTTACCAAAATCTATATTACAGCAAAGCTTCACATCAAACCTGGTGGCATCTTTTAAAAACAACATGTAGACAAACTGTTTAATACAGCATTATATTATAAACTATATGTTACATTAGCAGTTTAGTTCATACTAACAATAATATTTTTGATATTTCTCTTATTTAATGACATTGGCACATTCCTTTTTGTTTTTGCATATTGTGATGCCAGGACCTTGAGAAAGTTTCTATAATTTAGGTAAGCTTTTTTCAACTATGCAAACATTTGTACCAAGCTAGCCAGCTACTCTGCCACCATATTGTAACAGATATGCAGACTATGGGGCACAGTCCATAGAAACCAGTTTGAATTGTGGCTCTGTCTCTGTAACGTGGATCTAAATATCTTGTAAAGCTTATGCAATCTCACAGAAGAGGCAGGCGGAAGTGTTGAGGCCGTTGTTGTCAGGGAGAGCAGGGCTGCACCTCGCCCAAGGTCCTGGCCCAGCAGACAGAGGAAGATGAGCGCGGTGAGCTGACAGAAGAAGGCAAAGAGGAAGAAGAACGATGGAGACAAACGCAAAAGATGACATGGATGAAAAGGAAAACATGAGTGGGAGTGGGGAAATAGTGATTGCTACCATAGATCTCCATGGGATCGTTTAAAAGTGCAGAATGACACTTCCTGTCACCGTGTCCAGGGAAGTGGAGCGTGTCAGCTCCAGTGCATTCTCACCCCGGCATCTTGCATGCAAAAAAAGAAAAAAATGATCAGTGGAATCATCCCCACCACCACCACCACCACCTGCAATACAGTCAAGTGAGCCAACAGACCTGACTCAGTTGGAGCACTGGGCCTGCCCTGGATTGGCCTCGGCTTGTAGTCCGCTTCAGGAGCACAGAGTCTGGGGGTGGGACTAAACAGAGTCAGACTGTCTCATTATGAGTGGCAGGACACCATGGAAACATCTCACTGTTTGTCAGTGTTAAAATGGATTAAAGTAGCAATTTTTATAATTTTCTAAAAGCTGATCAGAGGCTTTGTCAAACTTGTAAGTTGCAGTGGGGGGACCAGCCAGTTTATAGAGAGGGCCACTGCCTCTGTCCCCCTCTTTGGACACGCCCCTGCTAATAGCTAGCCAAACAAGATCCTGTGTTCAGAATCAGAATAAGTTTATTGTCAGATACAAGGAGAATATTCCTGAGATACTGATCCTTTTCCAGGCTTTTAAAACAAAACAACGTGCCGGTGTGACAGAATGCTACATGAGCTAATATTAAATAGTCTAATGCATGACACAGTTTTTCATTCAATCTTTATTTGTGCAAGTTAGTCTCATTGAGCCTCGAGGGCTCATTTACAAGAGAGACCTGTTTTAGACAAAGAACACAGATGAGGTACAAACAATAAGACAATCTTATAAAAAGCATATAAAATGAAAAGTAAACAGAAGAAATTAAATAAAAACTAAACAAAACCAGCTACATTATAAAGCGGTGTAGTTTGTTTAGTTTGTTACGGTTTTCTCAGCTGAACAGCGTTCATGTTGTTAGCGTGTGTCTGAGCAGAGCACGTGTACGCTAACGGTGCTGAGGCTGCTGAGCGCATCAGTCAGCCAGCAGTCGAGTAAATGTTAAATGGACAGTTGGATACATCGACTCAGTGTTGCCAGCTTATCATTTTTTCTTACTAAACTCTGATCATTTAGACACATTTAGTGATTCAGTTCAGTTCGGTTTATACTTTGTATATATAGCACCACATCACACCAGAAGTCATCTCAGGGCACTGAACAGAAACATTCACAATTTCACATACTTACCAATTAGTAAAGTAAAGGAAGGAAGCAGATTGCGTTGAATCTTCACTTTGTCGCAATCTCCCATCCTGAGCAAGCTCAAAGGCAACAGTGGAAAGGAAAAACTCTTTTGTCAACAGGAAGGAAACTGCAAGTGACTGCAGGTATTTTACAACAAAGCAGAAAAAAAAAAGTCTAGTAACTTGCTCTGAAGTTGCTGGAAACGTTTGACTCCAGTCCCAAGCTTGAATAAAAGACGTTTGTTTATTTGTTCTAAACACATTTAGTGTTGTTTGTTGTCTTTTACCACAAGGCTCTCCTCTACAACAACCGTTACAAGTGCATGCACACACGGCCATTTATGTAAATGAGGTGATGATGTCATCTGGTGACTGCAGCAACTTTTAGGACAGACAGTCCTTTCATTACTGAGGAGTTATCAGCGCAGATGCATTCAGCCCCTCAGCACGAGCTACGCTCAGGACGGGTGCATCGGTGTAGTAACACGGACATTGTTCGGTTGAATAGCGACAAACTAAACAAACAGTGCCAGTGTCCATCCAACGTGTAAAGGTTTATTTGTTAGCTAATGTGGAGGGTTTCTGTTAAAGACTTTCAAGGGGACCTCAGATGTATTTTTTAAATTTTTATGGTATTTCTGTGGGATATCCAGACCCTATTCCTTCAATTTAATGCACAAAATAATTATTAGATAATCAATTATACCCTTTTTAATTCTGCCATTTTTAACTTTCGTTTTGAACGACCGGTTTCTTGAAGTCCACGCCCTTCAACGATCTGTTCACGCCCTCTGTAACAGCCAGTATCTGTAATGTGTTGTTGTTTTAAAATTAGCTCTTTTTTTATTACTCATTTGACTTACTGTTAGTGTTAGCTTAAGATAACTTACCGAAACCCGTCTGAGCGCGCCGCAGTTTGCTGCTCCTTTTAGCATTAGACCACCCGAATCCGAAGCTAATGTTAGCTTGTTCCTCTTCCGGTTTTCGCCAGCTCCGCTCGTAGCACGCGGAGATTTTGGGAGTTATCGCTGTTCCAGTGAAGACAACACAAAGTTCACCAAGTGTCTCCCGTAAATTAATCTGTAAGGAGAAGGTCCTCTTGCTGCGAGCCTGCTGCGAGGCTGCTGCAAGGCTGTACAGTTGAAGCTCCGCTCCATCGCGCCGGAAGAGGGTCCCGTCGAACCCGGTCCTTCCGCCTGTGGTCCGCTCGTTTAATTTTTGCCGGCTGCGCGTTGGCAGCGATCGCAAATACACTAAAAATTGAACTAAAACATAAAAATAACAATTATACTTTATTTATAAAGCCATTTAAAAAAACACAGCTGCAACAAAGTGCTGTACACATGAAATTAAGAACATATAAACAAAAGATGAGATGAAATCATGAAAAACAACAGTCATGTGTTTAATACAGAAGTGGGTTGAGCCTAACCAGGGGTTGCTAGGTGAGGGGCTGGACTCAGGTTTGATCTGATTGGCTGGCGGCTTGTGACGTCAATAAATGCAGGAAGTGTGAATCCTGGTGTATTTATCAAAAATAAATAAATCTACTTAGAGTAAATAAACCACTGGGTGCATTTTTTTGGCACAAGGACTGTTTTTTTATGAAGTAAATACCCAAAGTTTTGTAAAAAAACATTAAAAAGTGAATTTTGCATGTGTGGTCCCCTTTCAGTCCTTTTCGCCAAACTCTATGACTGACGTCACGGCTGATGAGGCGTTAACTGCAGGTAATTATTTGACAGAACCTCACTTCACAAATAACCAGACTACCCCTTTAAGGCACAGGAGCAGCGGGTACAAAATGTGCTGTTTGCTCCTGATTCATCCTTTAGAAAGAGACGCATCGGTTGAAGCTGCGTTGCCAGTGTGTGCTTCATCAACTATTGTTTCAACGCTGCTATGATGGCCGCTAAAGGAGTGCTAGGCTGGGGGTAGGGGTGGGTGGGGTTGTGTCACAGTTGGTTGCCGTGGCAACCTTTCAATGTAGCTGGCCTGTTTCTTCTCCTGTAGCAATGATCTTCAGCATCACTGGAGGAGCATCATTAGCAGGGGAGCCCCCGAGGCCGTGTGATCGATGCCTGAGCGGGGCAGAAGACGGCGTGGAGAAGAAGTTGGCCTTTATCACCTGCTGGGAGCAAGAGGGGTGAGCCAGGCAGCTGGTTTCTTAGGCAACAACAAAGCTCTGCTTCACTAATCCCTCCGCTGCAGTTGTGTCACAACACGTAATGATTGTATCATCCTCCTCGGTGCCAGAATCTGCTGCTCCGACATGCTCCAGGCTGACTGCTCGTTCATGACTTTGTGCAAATACAGAATAAATAAATAAATAAATGCACCTGAGAGGGTGTAAGGACAGTGAGGTTAACACCTGCACCATGGGAGGCTCGCGTCAGAGCAGGAGGATGAAACGGCTCATCCTGAACGCCTCTTCGTGCAGGATTTCATTTTCATGCTTATGTTTATTAAATGTTTTAGTGTTTTAGTGTTGGTGTAGCTTTTTATACTCTTATACTACTATGCAAAAACTCAGGACAGTATTACACTTTTATTATTTCATTTTACGCTTATGTTCATTAAATGTTTTAGTGTTTAAATGGTTACTGTTGCACCGAGGGACTGAGAGAAATGCAATTTCAATCCTGTGTATGTCCTGTACATATTGCAGTTTTAACAATAAAGTTGACTTTGACTTTTCCTATGATTGCAAATAAAGATGAAGAAAGCCCTCCAGTGGTGCGTTCAGTGCTCCTGCTGTGAAGCTGTAAATGTGTCGCTCTCAGTTCACTCGGTTTGACATCAAACTACAAACCCCTGCATGTGTGTTGGTTTGTTTGTGTGAAAGCTGCAGCTATAGCTCCACCATTACCTGCTGGAAAACTTTTGAATACGAGCAGAGCGGCAGAAAGCTGCTCCTGAACGCTCACGTGCACACGTTTGTGAAGTGGCTGCTGATGTGAATATGGACTGAAGTGGTGTGATTCATTCAACTGCCTCCCACCCCCACTTTGACTGAGCCCTCAGCTCCCACAGCTGATCAGTCTCACACATTGTACAGGTGTAAAGGACTGTTGGGCCTGTATTTTATTAACTTCTGTAAAAACTTTCTCTGCATGAATGAGGGCCATCTTGGTCCGAGCCAGCCCTGTTCATCTGCTCATCCTGGACTGGAGCCGTCTCTTCCACCTCACCTCCCTCGTCTCTCTCATACATTGGACACAGGAGATGCATGGAGGACACCGAGGAGCAGATGGGATTTCACTGAGCTGGAAAATCAGGAGGAGCAGGCCTTTCCCAGAGAGCAGGGATGGCTAACTGTGATGAGACAGTGACCCCATGTGAGCCAATGAGAGATCTGCAACATCTTCAGGCAGATTTGTGCACCATTAGGATTTTAGAACTGTGTACAAATAAAACAAGAAAAAGTTCTTAAATATCAACCGAAAGACCCAGAGTATATTATTTCTACAGAAAAACTACAAAAGTTAGGAAAGACCAAATATCACTTTAATAAAAAAAAATTAGTGTTTCATAATTCATTTTCATTCATTCAACTTTTATCTACACAGGTTAATAATACCATTGAGTCTCAGGGACTCACTTACAAGAGAGAGAGACGTGAATTTTAACAAAGAGTGATGACAACAGTAGACAATCATAAAGGAAGCATAGAAGTAGAAGAACAAATAAAAGGAAATGGTATAAAAAATGAAACAAAAACAGCTACATTGTAAAGTGATGTAGAAACTAAAAACAGGAATATGTCTGCAAGGACCTTCATTTCTTGGAAAACCCCTAACTCTATGCTCATGAGCGAACACCATTGTCTGATTTTATTTTTATTTAATTTGTCTCTAATCTTTATCTTTTATTTTCTTCTCTGTTGGAAGTTGTGTTTGAACTTCTAAAAAAGCCAAGTCTGATCCTCTGGACATAAAAAAAAAAAAACTTAGCTTTTTTTTTAGATTTTTCTACCTGGATTATTGAGCATGCATCAGGGTACAGTATATTGTGTTTGAACTGTTAAAAAAAAAAAAAAAAAATCTCCAAAACTTCTATTTCTGCCTCTCTTAAAACAGAACTTCCGGTTACATTTCAAAATAAGAACAACATACTGTAAATGCTGGGGAGGGCTAAATGTTTACCTAGCCATTACATTAAAAAACAAAATCCGTTTTGGTTGTTGAATAATGTGACAATAGTTACAGTCGATTAATAAAGAAAGAAAAATAAAGTAACCAAAATTATAATGATACTTAAACTGGCTTTGGGACAAAGGATGTTTCCTTTAACTTCACATTTTCTTAGCTCTTAGTAAGATAGCTACGACATTTCTCGCTTTTCGCCGTCAGTGGCCTCACTAGTACTAGCTGTTTATTTTGAAAGTTCCAAGCGGAAGATGTGCTGTACTCCGGCCCATAGATATCATATATAGAACACTCCGGCCTACTCTGGACCAGAAAAGGAATTCTTTCATGAACTTTAATACAATTACTTCCTCAAGTAACATGTAAGTCAGCTGAGTTGTTCTGAATCCAACACTGTGTAGTTTCAGTCTCTAGCTCTGGCACATGCAGCTTTTAGAAATGCTCATTCAGAGAATCTAAATCATACAAGTGACACTAAAGTCTCACGATCGAGCCAAATGTCCAAACGGCTGCGTTGCATTTACTGACCTAACATAGGAAAACAAATCAAAATAGAAAACCAAGGCTGATAAACAATTTAACCTGCCTTACAATATTTTTATTGACGACAGTTTGTGGCTTATCTGTGCTCACTGGTGTGTCTATAACCTCTATTCAGCTTCAGGTTAAAAATAAAGATAATTATTTAAATCGTACAACAGTAACTGCTGTCTAGAAACACTGAAAAATTCAATACCGGAAGTAACTGCGTATCGAGTTTTTTTGCGTATCGAGTACTGTTTTTTAATCTCAGAATTTCACGCGCACATCTGACGTCATGCATTTAGAATCTAAATGCATGACGTCAGATGTGCGCGTGAAATTCGCATATACAAATCAACTATTAACTCTGTCCTTTCATAGATGAGGAGTTAATAGTTGATTTGCACATCTGAAGATGACGTCAGAAGACATCTGACGATGACGTATCAAAGGACAGCGTCGCGTCTGTCTGAACGGTATAAATTTGGGGGTGCGGTATTGTGATAGTCAGTTTCGAGTGGAACACACATCAGAGAAGTCTGTTACTGTCCACTTTTCACTCAAGGTAGAAAAATGGCAAACCCAGGATCCATGCAAGCTATGACTGTTAGTGAAGCAGCGACCCAGAACCCGATCCGGTTCTTTACTATGGCCACTACGCTGAAAGTTTTGCGTAAAGTGGGCGCGATCAGTAAAGATACCACTCCCACAGAAGAATGCTCGTCTTTCCTGAAACATCTGGTTTCCAAAACTATGGATGGACTTACCGTGCCTAAGAAGTTCCACTTATACGCGGAACAGATCAGAAAAGCTTCAAACAAGGCGGTTCTTAGTCTGAGAAAGTTCTTCACCGCCCTAGAGCTGAGAGACGTGGTCCGTAATCTGAATCTGAACATCGGCTCTAAGATTGTTGAAGTTTTATGTAAAAGAATCAAAAAAGTTCTGGAAACCTCTGGGAAATGGAAGAGGAAAATACTTCGCGTAACTGTATATGTGATCATTTTCCTCTTTGGAGCGCCATTGAATGTAGTAGAGATATTCTTAAAACCTTGATTCTATCGTTTTGATTCAACATTCATGAGAACCTAGTTTCTCAATCCACCAACCAGACATCTGTCTTACCCAGGTTACAGTGCAGAATGACGGGGAGCCGTTTTCTGACTGACCGGTGACTACTTTTACCTGGGTTAGTACAAGATGACGGGGAGCCGTTTCCTGACTGACCAGTGACTACTTTTACCCGGGTTAGTGCAGGATGACGGGGAGCCGTTTCCTCACTGACCGGTGACTACTTTTACCCGGGTTAGTGCAGGATGACGGGGAGCCGTTTCCTCACTGACCGGTGACTACTTTTACCCGGGTTAGTGCAGGATGACGGGGAGCCGTTTCCTCACTGACCGGTGACTACTTTTACCCGGGTTAGTGCAGGATGACGGGGAGCCGTTTCCTCACTGACCGGTGACTACTTTTACCCGGGTTAGTACAGGATGACGGGGAGCCGTTTCCTGACTGACCGGTGACTACTTTTACCCGGGTTAGTGCAGGACGACGGGGAGCCGTTTTCTGACTGACCGGTGACTACTTTTAACCTGGGTTAGTGCAGTATGACGGGGAGCCGGTTATTACAGGATGAC